>PVIY010019921.1:0-44955 GCA_004026745.1 Myrmecophaga tridactyla
GGCCTGGGAATCCCCCACCCACCCACCCACACCACCCCCCTGCCTCAAAGGGCAGGCGGGCGCCTCAGAACCCAGAGCTGCACAAATATGCAGCTCAGCCGGTGGGACAGCTTTCCTGGCAGTGGCCGCCCTGAGAGGGCCAAACAAGAGGAGCCCTCCATTAGTCACAGTCCTTTGCAAGTGACCCCCCACCCCACCGGGGGTTTTGTGAGGAGGGCTGGGATCCTGAAAGCATGGCCACATGCCTGCCCTGCTGGGGTGGGCCCCAGCCTCTCCTCGGGCCATCCCCCAACAATCTATGGCAATGTCAGGGGCAGACAAGCCATTCCCAAGCCTTTTATTTGTGAGTGTGTGTGTGTGTGGGGGGGGTGGCAGTGGCGGTCCCAGAGCCTTCTGAGAATCTGCGAAGTTTTACTCCAACTTCAGAAGCCTCTTAAGTCCACCCCTTCAGCAACATATGGGTTCCTGGACCCCAGTTAAGGGCACCAGAGTCACAGATACAAAGTCAGCTCAAAATTATTTCCGGTGGCAGGGACCTCAGCTAGAATCCCAGCACATCGAAGGGTCTAGATGACCGCCTGATGAGTGAATGAATGCATTCCCAACCTGGCAGCAAGGTGTTGTGGCAAGAATGATGGACCAGGAGACGGGGACCTGGAGTTCCTCCAGGAACTTTGTGAACTGAGGCTTTGTTTATTCATTCAATGCTTGTTATCACTTACCTACTGCAGACCAGGCTCTGAATGAGGTAAAGGACATTGAGGGGGGGGGGGATAAAATATACATAGAGACATGTTCCCTTCCCACATGCTGATTACAGTCTGGGGAGTACAAAAGCATTAAGTAAGTCCATAAAAAAAATAAATATATTGTGGGGTGGGCAAGGTTTCCATTTTCTCATCTGTAAAATGAAGATAACTATAGCTATTTGCAGTGCTTTTATGAGGAAGAAATGAGTCTACCTGTGTTAAAGACTGAAAGCTGAGCCTGGCACAGAAGGGCTCGACATACTGAAGAGTGGCTGAGCATGCCTTGGAGGTGGAGAGAAGGCCTGACCTCCCCGGGGTGGCAGTGGCTTTGCAGACTCAGACTATGGTCATCCTAACCAGCCTGGGCTGCCGAGCACTCACCCCACTGACCGCTCCAATCACACTCTCACACTCTCACAAATGCAGTCAAGGCCACACGGAAGACAAGCTGGGGCTTAGGGTGGGGAGAAGAGTATGCAAGGCTGAGGCTGGTGCCTTGGAGGGTTGGCTTGAAGCAGCAGACTAGAAGTGTGATTGCAGGGATACGTTCTAAGGTCAGTGCAGAGTTCTATTTCTGATAATAGTGGAAAAGCTTATACTACACCACCCTTCCCACCAAGAACAATTGAAAAACACTGGATAAAAATATTCTTAGAAATGTGTCTGAAGGCACTGGAGAGGTATGGAGGCTGAGGGCCTGGACAAAAGAGAAATTTAGAGAGACAAACCCGACATCTGGGCCCATTTTTAAATGCAAAGATGAGAATTTGAACAGGAAGTGGGGACTGAGTATTTTTGCAATCGTATGGGATTATGTGAGAAAAAAAGCAGGGGGGTAGTTCAGGCACCTACAAGGACGCTGTTTTGTTTTTCTTCTTTTTAAAATAAAGGTTTTCAGTTGGGACCCTTGAAGAGCAAATCAGAAATAGATCAGCCTTCATAAAGATTAAAAGCCAGATTCAAATAAATTTAATCCCATATTGAGTTGTGGTGAGTTGCCCTTATCCTGATTCCCTTCCAGAAACAAAAGTAAATTCTCTCTGGCTAATTCAGATTCTCAAATTATCCCTACAATTTTTTTTTCACATACAATGTCTAATAGTCAATAAAATTTAGCAAGTATACCATGAGATAAGATCATATGACTGAAAACCAAGAGGAAAAAAAAGATCATCCAACAAAATCATAAGAGATCCAGATGTTGGTGTTTAAAATAACAGACTTTAACATAGTTGTGATACAATACTACCTAACTGTAATACAATAATGTTAGAACACTGAATGAAGCTGAATGTGAGAATGATAGAGGGAGGAGGGCTGGGGGCACAAATGAACTCAGAAGGAAAGATAGACAATACAGGCTGAGATGGTATAATCCAGGAATGCCTAGAGTGTATAATGATAGTGACTAAATGTGCAAATTTAAAAATGTTTCTACCTGAGGAAGAACAAAGGAATGTAAATAATGCAGGGTGTTGAAAATTCATGGTAATTAATATTTAAAAACTTTAACGTATGTGTGAAACAAGCAAAAAATGTTTATTTGGTACAAAATTTATATTTTGACTAGTGCATTTCCTAATATAACTTATGTGGACAGCTGAATCGAACACCACAGTACTTGGAACCTCGCATAGGGCATGAGATTTTGTAGGTTTGTCCAGAGTGATGCCCAGATAGATCCCAGAGCGATTTTAACAGTGAATAGGGAAGTATTTGCAGAGACCCCTAGGGGTAATGTTGAGAAAGGAGGAAAATTCAACTTCCCCAAGTGGAGAATTCTTGATATTCTCACAGGCAGTGAGGATAGCCAAAGCAATAGGCCGAGCCTCCAATCTAGGGGTTGTTCATATGAAACTCGATCCCGCAAAGGATAGGCTAAGCCTACTTAAAATTAGGCCCAAGAGTCACCCTCAAGAGAACCTCTTTTGTTGCTCAGATGTGGCCTCTCTCTCTCTCCAGCCAACACAACAAGCAAATTCACTGCCCTCCCCCGTCTACATGGGACATGACTCCCAGGGCTGTGGACCTTCCTGACAACATGGAACAGAAATCCTAGAATGAGCTGGAACTCAGCATCACGGGATTGAGAAAATCTTCTCAACCAAAAGGGGTAGAGTGAAATGAGACAAAATAAAGTGTCAGTGGCTGAGAGATTCCAAAGTTGAGAGGTTATCCTGGAGGTTATGCTTATGCATTAAATAGATATCACCTGCTTATTTAAGGTGTAATGGAGAGGCTGGAGGGAACTGCCTGAAAATGTGGAGCCATGCTTCGGGGTGGCCATGTTTCTTGAAGATAATTGTATGATGATATGGCTGTTGCAGTGTGACCGTGTGGTTGTGAGAGCCTTGTGTCTGATGCTCCTTTTGTCTACCTTATTGATGGACAAGTAAAATATATGGATTAAAAATAAATAAATAATGGGGGAACAAATGTTAAAATAAATTTAGTAGATTGAAATGCTGGTGATCGGTGAAAGGGAGAGGTAAGGAGCATGGTATGTTTGAATTTTTTTCTGTTTTCTTTTTATTGCTTTTTCTGAATTGATGCAGATGTTCTAAGAAATTATCATGATGATGAATATACAACTATGTGATGATAGTGTGAGTTATTGATTATATAACAAGAATGGAATGATCATTTGATAAGAATGTTTGTATGTAGTTATGTATCATAAATAAAAAATAAATAAATTTAAAAATAATAATAATAAAATAAAATAGTTGTGATCAATAAGTTCAAAAAAGGAGGCAAAATAGAGAATTTAAGTGGCAAACTAGGAACTTTAAAAAAAAAGAATCCAATGTAAATTCTAGAAATGAAAAGTACAATAATCAAAATTAAGAATGTGACGGATGGATTTAATGCAGAATAGATACAGCTAATAGAGAATTAGTGAACTGGAAAACAGGACTGGAAAAATAGTGAGAAAACTGAAACACATAGGAAAATTTGATAGGAAATAAAGTCAATGCATAAGAAGACAATCTCATTTAAAAGTCCATAAATTTGTACATGGTTTTGCATGTACAATGCTGTATAGTAGTGCAGTGTTTGTGTGTGTGTAATATATATGATAATGGATGGTATGTAATAAAGATGACATAGGTAAAATGTACTTAGTGTGCTTTAATTACATAAAAGATAAGGAGCTAGAAGCCTCACAAGCTAAATGTGAATTTGATGAGATTCCATGGTATATCAAGCAGGTGACAGAATGGGCTTTAGAGCCCACAGCCTGGGATTGAATCTTGCCTCCATCACTTAGTAGATGTAGACATTAGCCAAATCACATAACCTGTCTGAGGCTGTTTTGTCATCTATAAATATGTTGGAGGGTTGTCATGAGAATTAAAGGAGGCAGTGTATACACGTGTTCCTGTGAGCACTTAATTAAATAATAAAGGGGAAAATGGCTTTGTTTGGTCATTAGTAGCTGATTCTTCTCTTACATCTCTACCCAGCACAGGAGTTGTTATTCCATGGAAGTGTTCTCTTCTCCCATGCTTAGTTCCCTACCCCACCTCATATAAGGCACATCTTTCAGCTTCCCTAACCCTCTAGGGAAGCATCAGATATGTTCATTTAATGTAGGGGCTCCTTAATGGAATGTTTGCTTTCAGAAGGAACAGTGCAGGGAGGGGCATGCTTAATTAGTAGGAATGGCTAATGGCAACATTTCAGGCAGAGGCAGACCCTTTAGGAGAAGCTTTGGGTAGGGGATTCTTCCTTGTGCTCCTCCGCCCAACCCCCGCTTGTGGCACTCACCCCACTGACCGCTCCAATCACTGGTCTTCCAGCTCCTTAACCTACCAATGCCTTTTCGACCACAAGGCCTTTGGACATGCTGTTCCTTGTGCCTTGGATGCACTTGCCCACAGCCTGTACCTGCTCATCCTCCAGGTCTCAGCTCGGATAGCGTGTCCTCAGAGGTCTACCCTGGTGGTCCTGTCTCATGCGGGGCCCTGAGTACTCTGTCCTTCAGCCCCTTGCCAGTTTCCTTCACATCACTTGCCCCACCAGGTAGGCACTTTATCTATTTGTTTCTTATCTCTTGCCAGTAAATTGCCTCAGGTGCTTAAAACAGCTCCTATAGAGTCCCGAATATCATAATCACCTCTAGTCAGAGACCGAAGGGCCAGCACACAGTGACTCACTCACCAAGTGTCTGTGGAGCGTGTACGTGGTGCCAGGCCCTGTGAGGGCCCAGAACAGGGCACAGGAGGTCTGGGCAGAGGCAGACATGAACAAACTCATCAGTTGTGCTGAGTGCCATTGAGGGAAGCATCACTGTAAAAGGGACAGAGAGGGCAGAAGAGAGACCTAGATGTGATTCCTATGGGGAACCACCAAGACCCCCCTGACCAGGTGGCATTTAAGCAAAGCACTGAAGGAAGGGATGGCACAAGGCAGGCGGATATCAGGGGATGTGTCTCACAGAGCATCACAAGGGGATCTGTCGGGCTTGGCCAAGTAGGAGAGTGTGTTTGCGTTTATTTGGTTTCCAAAGCAAATTGCCTCTTATGATTTAATAAAAGTCTTAAAATATGCATATCTTTTGACCCACAATTTCACTTAGAAATTTGGCCACAGAATAAATAATATATAAACATATTTATGTATAAAGATATTGACTAAAATCTGGAAAATTTTAAAAATGGAAATAATATAAATGTTTTACATTAGGGAAGGGGCTAAGTAAATTAAGATCATCCATACAATGGAATACTGTGCAGTTATTTAAAAGACTTAAAAGAATATTCAAAGATACAGGAAAAAGGTTCATAATTATTGTCATAACCTATGCAAGTATCATTTTATGAAGAAAAAAAGCATATGAGTGCATTCATGCCAAAATGTTATTAAATATATTTAACTATCTCCTTAGTACATATTGTCTTTCCTTTTACTATTTGCTAGATTTTTGTATTGCGTGCATACCATATTAAGGTTGTAATTTGAAAAGTTATTAAATAAACCTGTCTCATACATATTCCTTTATGCATTGAATCGATGTCTATTGGGTTCTGAATTTGTGCCGGGCACTCTGATGGTAACTTTCTTTTGATAATGAACACGTAAATAGTGAAACAACCAAATATTCACACTTTGCAATAAGCACCATCCAGGAACTCAGGTGGAGGAGTAGAGAGATATCAGCAGGTTCCCACTGATGGCAGAAAAGCTGAGAAATTGCATGAAGTTTGTAGAAGAGAAGAGAAGGGTGTCCTGCTTCCCTTTCCTTGGTGAGGTACAAGGCAAGATGATCAATGGAGAGCAGACAGGGGTGAGAGTTTGAGGAAGATAGAGGCTGGGAAGTCTTGAGGGACAGCAAATGACCCCCCAAGCACACAGGCATCTAGGCAGCGAGGAGCCCCCCCGGGGGTGTGTGATCACCCATTGGAGGGAACCCAGTCAGCCCAGCTGTAGAATCTCTGTGGCAAATTTCAGCTCTTGGGGAAATAGAGAAGGGAAATAGTTGAGGTCAACTAAGGTTGGGATTCTCCAGATAGCTACAAGAGAGGGAGAGAGAAGCCAAAAGTGATAAAGCCAAAAATGGTGAGGTCAAGAATTTGTTGGGGTTGAGGTTCAGTGGAGAAAGTTGGAGAGCTGAGAGAGGTACGGTGGACAGAGAGAGAGAAACTTGGATTTAGGTTTCCGAGGTGGTGTGGTTTCTGGAGGTGAGGAGAGACGAGGTGTGACCCAGGACTGCCAGGAGAGGAGACAATTGCTGGAGGAGAGGCAGTCAAGGAACCAAGACGTGGACGATGGTTGCCACATGGAAAAGCCACGAGAACGGCAACAGACCCAGTATTCCCAGGAAAGAAAGCAAGGGACCAGGAAGTCACCAGGTAACGGCAAGGAGGAGGCAGAGAATGGCCGTCCCAGAGGGGCGAGCTCCAAAAAGGAGAAGGAGAGAGGGGAGATGGTTGGAGGCAGCAGTGGAAGCAAGAATGGCACCTCCCACCTGCTGGTTCAGGGAAAGATGCCAAGAGAGAAAAGCCAGCCTGCACTGGAGAAGGCTTCAGGGATAGTAGGGACCTTAAGGCAAGCAAGGAGACAAGGGAGTCACATGAGAGACTGAGGTTATGGGCAAGCTGACAGTCGCAGATCTGCGATTACAGTGGCAGGGTGGGGCAAGAGGCTGTCAGACCAGGAACGTCAATAGTGGGAAAAGAGTTGGGGTGGTGGTAGGTAGTCCAGGGGGGCTGGACTCTGTTAGACATGAGGAAAAGGGGGGTATGAGGAAATCTGATGGGATTAGCCCCAATCAGTGCCTAAGGAGTCCAGTCAGAGTTCAGCTCCAGACCAGAAAGCAGGTCAATGAGGGTGTGCTGCCAATGGGGAGGGAGCCTCATCCCTCCTGGTGGCTCTTTTGGGGCTCAATCTCTTCTTTCCAGGTAGCACACCCAGCACCACGGAGCAGAGCCATAAGGTCTTCGGGGCCCCCGTGGTCATTGAAGAACTTGGGTCCTGCAGCGTTCTCAGGGCGAGCTGCCCCAGGGCCTGGAACCCACGACTCACGGCCCCAAGGTGGGGACAGGGCGTGTGGGGCCTTTGCCCCCCTCTGCAGGGGCTGTGCTAGCCACACAGCAGGCTGTGCAGGACGGTCCTGACTCACTGGCCCAGATGACGTTCCTCTGTCCTAGGCATTCCAGGCTGTTTTAATGCAGTGCCGGACTTATTAAAGGAGTAAATTTAGCTTTTATGGGGAAAAGTAGCCGGGCTTGGTTGGGGAGGCCAAGGTGGGGCCAGGGACTCCACGGCAACCCCACCTCTCAGGAGGAGCCTGGGAAGATGCCTCCTGGCCCCGGGCATCTCCGTCACGTCCTCACCTGCAGCCAACTCCCCTTCCACTTCTTCTCAGCCAGTGACATGAGGGCACAGTAAGGTAGGATAGGGGGCGGCAGGCAGGACCACAAGGCCCACATGAGCTGTGCCATGGTGTGAGGACAGCCACCTGCTCCTCTCTGGGCCCTCTCTGGAAAATGGGTAAGATGCATTTGAGGATATTTTCCTCAGAGGGGTGTCGTGAGGCTCTCAAGAAATGTCTGCCTTTCACTTATCTTAAAGTACAGACTGGACAAGAGCAGGGCTCAGGCTCTCCACAGAGCAGGGAGGGATGGCAGAGGCTGTGTCACCTGAAATGGCTCCTCTTGGAGGGGAGAAGCCTGAGGGAACCTGAGGGCAGCAGGGAAGAGCCTGGGCTGGTCGCTCTTGTCTCCACTCGAACACCCAGTGCTGAGCAGGCAGGGCTGCTGGAGGAGGGGCCCTGAGAGCCCCAGGTCAACAGAGCTGCTGTGGGGACTGGGGAGGGGGTCTCCAAGGAGCACCAGAGTCACAGCCCTCCATCCTACTGCCTAATGAGGTGATCTGGTGCATCTTAACAGTTATTGGAAAGAAACCCATAGGTCCAGGCCCTCTGTCTTCCCAGCTGTTAGTCAAGGTCCTCGGACATAACCTCCCTTAAAATCCTTGCATGTGTGAGAGACAAAGGGAAGGAGAAGGGGACCCACTAGACAGGGATGCAATTCTGACCCACGTGAAGGTAGAGGGACAGGAGGCTGGCGGCACATGGCAAGGCCTCTGGGGCATCCTCTAGGCAGAATTGGCCATCAGAGGGGCTGGGCCTTCCAGCCACCGGCCTGCCTTAGGCCCCATCGGGCTGGAGAGTAGCCCACGGCCAGCAGACACCCAGGGAAGGAGCTTCTGCACGCACAGTGGTGTCCGGATTTCAGTGCTGGGCCCCTGATCATTCCCGCTCCCGACACTGGAGGACTGAGTTGCTAGAGTCAGGAGGCCTGAATGCACCCCCAACCTCCCCACTGACAGCCATGGGGCTGCAGGCAAACAGGTCAGCCTCTCCAGGCCTCAGTTTCCTCAATAATGAAACGCCCAGCTCCAAGGGAAGTAGGGACAACTCCATTACAACTAGTGGGGGGCAACTAGCAAGGGCTTAGCGTGTAGTGGCACTTGGCTAGTTTCCTTAGCAATGAGTATGTCACAGGGACTCTCAACTAGGGAAAGATGGCAGTGACCCAAGGTGAACTGCCACTGGCCAGGGGACACAGAACTCTCTCTCATTTCCTCTCCTTCTTCCTTTCTGCCCCCTCCTTGCCATTTCTGTTCGGGGCTACCTGAAATTTGTACCCACCTCCTCAGGGAAGTTCTCTCCCTACTACCCCTTTGGTCAGACAGAACTACCCAAGAAGGCACTGAAATGTTCTAAACAACATCATCCCTGCTGGGGATGAGCTCCCAAGAGGCCCATCTTGCCATCTGCCTCCCCTGGCACTAACTGAGTGCACCGAAGTCCCTGGACTGGTTGGAAATTCCCCAGGACGCCAGCCAGCCCTTGGGCACAGTCTGCTGTTGTGGGGACAGGAAGAGACTATGTATGTGTCCTGACGCTATTCGTTAAGCTTCTCGTCTGCCTCCTGAGTCTGCGTATTTGCACACGTGATACCTCAGAGCAGGTGAGCAAGGACTGGAAGACTACCTGGGGCCCTGGGGCCTAAGCCAGCAAGCAGCATCGCCAGGCAGGGGACGTCAGCCCCAGGGACTCAATCAAGGGCACAGGGCAGGCAGGGAGTGGGGCCATGGCAGGCGCATCCACCAAGCAGAAGATTAGACAGAGAGCCCCAGCCTCTCTAAGGTGTCCATCCTGCCGAATGGAGGGGAAGGACGGGGCTCTGGTCAGAGGGCCTGTGCCGGTTTGAATCTGTGGTGGACCCCAGAAAAGCCATGTCCTTTAATCCTCATTCAATATTGTTGGGTGGGAGCATTTTGATTGTTCCTATGGAGATTATTCCTATGGTGACCCATCCAATTGTGGGTGGTAACTTTTGATTAGATGATTTCCATGGAGGTGTGTCTCCACCCATTGAAGTTGGAGTTGCTTACTGGAATCCTTTAAAAGAGAAACATTTTGGAGAGAGTCCCTTTTGCAGAGCCACGAGAAAGCCAGCAGATGCTGCCATGTTTGCCATGTGCCCTCCCAGTGGGGAGAGAGATGTTGAATGGCATCGGCCTTCTTGAACCAAGGTATCTTTTCCTGGATGCCTTAGATTGGACATTGACATTTTTGCGGCCATAGAACTGTAAACGAGCAACTTATTAAATTCCCCTTTTTAAAAGCCATTCCGTTTCTGGTACATTGCATTCTGGCAGCCAGCAAACGAGAACAGGGCCCAACTCTCAAGATGAGGAGGCCTGGGAAAAGAGGATCTGAGGACTCTCACCCAGGGTTCCTCTCTCATGAGAACAGGACAGGGCCCAGGCACCATGCTCCTGGAGAAGGGGGGACCCCGTGAGCACCCCACCCCTGACCTTCTCCAGGAGAAGCAGCAGGCCAGGCTTTCATACTTTTCAGTTAATTTTCATATCTGTCACCACGTAGACCCTGTGACTTTCCCGGGAGGTGCTGCTCACATTATGTTGGTGAGGAAACTGGGGCCCAGAAGGGTTTTGACCAAAATCACAAAGTAAGTTACCAGCAATCTGCACCTAAAACTCTGAATCCTTGTCTCCTTATGCTGCCCCAACACTTGCCTGGAAATCCCCATCCCATCCCTGTGGCCTTGTCCCAGTCACTTTTTCTTTCTGGGCCTCAGTTTTCTCATCTGTGCAATGGGAACAGCAATATTCTCCCTGTCTTTCTCCCTGGAGCATCGTGGAGGTGTTGTGTGGCTGGCCCAAGAAGCACTGACCTTCCCAGAAAAAAAAGCCTTTTATCCTGCAATAGGCTTCCTGAGACGGTTTGTTCTCCCCTCAACCTGCCAGCCTCCCCCTGGTGCCTGCATGTGTGACGCTATTAATTAAGCTTCTCATTGGCCTCCTGAGTGTGTGCCTTTGCACACGTGATACCTCGAAGCAGGTGAGCAAGCTTTGGGCTAGGCCTTGGCTGCAGGCACAGCTATCACTGCTGCAACCTCGACACCAAGTCCAGGGCTTGGGACCCAGCTGAGCACATGGGGCACGCTTCAGCCACGAGCTGTGCTCAGGGATGCTTAAAGGACAGTGCACAGATGGTGCACGCTGGGAAAGAACCAGGCCACATCCAACCCAATGTCCTGGGCTCATTTAAGGAGGGCTTTTGCTCCATTCCCAAGCACCCCAGGATCCCTGCCCATGCAGGCTCCCTCACTCTCTCTCTCACACACCCTGGGCCCCCTAACCCATGATGCCAGCCAGGTAGGAATGGGTTGATCTCCTCTCCCAGGGCCTCTGCCATCAGCCAGCTCCCTGTACCTCTATGAAAATAGAAGTCTGTTCCTGAAGGTGACCTGGACTTTGGAGAAAAGCTAAAAGTGTCTCCTCTCCCTGGCTGTGCAACCTTGGGCAAGTCACGTCCCCTCTCTGGGCACAACTGGTCACATCTATAAGGTCCCTAAACAACTCGAGGTCTGCCTGCTGTAAAAAGAAGCTGGGGGGCTGGCTTGAGATGCCTGCCCGAGTAGGGAAGGGCTTTCCCGGTGCCTGAAATCTGGTTTCCTCCTCCTGCAAAGAAGTGGGGAGGGGTGGTGTGAGCTGCTCCCTGAGGCTCTGGGGACTCGGGGATTCCAAACCCAACAAAGTCACAAGATACCGTTGAGCATCAGAGGCAGAGGCCGCTGGTGCTGGAAAGATGGGGAGGGGGCACGTGGGAGACAGCCAGGATTTGGAGGCAGCCGGCTCCCCAGGGGACCCTCCCCGCAGGAGTACGTCTGGCCTGAGAACGGCCACGCCCGCCCTCTCCCTCCCCCTTCTGCTGGGGCTGAGCGTCCCGAGGGAGGGACCCGCCATCTGACCCCCTCGCTCCCTCGGGCTGGCGCGGACGCGGCACTGAGTCGGTTCCCAGGCGAGCCGGGCTGGGCCCGTCCACCACGACGCCCTCTCCGCCCTCTCCGCTCTGGGTCTCCCCGCCCGCCGCGGTCCCTCCCCTGCCCCCTCCCTCTCGGGTTCCGCCTCCCGGCTCCGCTTGGCTCCCCGACTTCTGTTTGCCCCCCACCCCCAGCCCCCCGGCCTGCGACTAGGCCTGGCCATGCGGCCGCTGCTGCGTGTTTTCCAGATCACCTCCGTCACTGCCCTCCCTCCACTCCGGGAAAAGTGAGCCCCAAAGAGCCCCACACCGGATTGATTCCTGGACCCTCTTTGACTCTCCCCGGGGTTTAAGAAAAAAAAAAAAAAGAGGGCTTTGTTAACTGCGAAGAAAAATATTGAGCAGGCTGGTTCCCTGAGCAGGGCTCTGAGCTCCCCTGGCAGAATTAACTCAGGGTCCGGTAAGCCTCGGAGCAGGCTGGTTTGGAGGCCTTGACTGAGCTCAGGCTGGTTTCACTCATTGCAGCCCCCCCTTCCCTGGGCACTCCTTATCCCTGGGAGGACACAGACACCTGTCTGGCCTCTCCCTCTCTGTCTGCTGGCAGCTCTTGCTCCCAGATAGCCTAGCTGTGAGTTGGGGCCTTGCCTTGAATGAATGAATGAAGAAAGGAAGGAACAAACAGGGACATTTGCATCTAAGCAGTTTGGGCACACTGCCTAGACTTTCATAGAAGGGGTCTGGATTAAGCCTTGAATTAAAGAAATGAAACCCCAGGGAGCTGGTGTGAACTAGGACAGGCTGGTGACTGAGATACTGTGGAGTGTGGAGTGGAGGACGGTGGCATATCTGGGCAAGAGTTTCTCAGCCCTCAGCTCCAGACTAAGCCATCTTCAGTGGAGCGTCTAGTGTGTGTCACACAAGTTCAGAGCCTGCATGGACCGTGCAGCCTGTGGAACAACTCAGGCAGTGCCCTCATCCCTCGGGGGACACAGAACCATTTCAGCATTTTATTCTACTGTGACCCTGTGGGGCAGGCTGTGCTGTCCCCATTTCACAGGTGAAGAAAGTGAGGCGCAGACAGTTTACTTACCCTGAAAGCGCTTGGTTAGAATGTGATTGAGCCAGGTTTGGACCCAGGTCCTGTATTACTCCAAAGCCCTTCCTCTTTTTTCTGTACCTCACTGCCCTTTGCCTTAAACATATTCCTTCTACCCATGGTTCGTCCCTGTGACTCTGGAGGGCAGTAAGAGATGGCCATATGCAGCCACAGGGTCTTTGATTATGTATTAGATGCTGCCAGAATGTAATATACCAGAAATGGAATGGCTTTTAAAAAGGGAGTTTATTAAGTTACAAGTTTACAGTTCTAAGACCATAAAAATGTCCAAACCAAGGCATACAGTAAAAGATACCTTGACTCAAGGGAGGCCAATGTCTGTCACATGGGAAAGGACATGGCTGGCATCTGCTGCTCCTTGTTCTCGTTTCGTTGCTTCCAGCTTCTGATGCCAGTGGTTTCCTCTCTATGCATCTGTGGGCCTTCCCTTAGCTCCTCCAGGACACAGCTCTGGGTTCTGGCTTGCTTAGTCTCATGGGAAGGCACATGGTGACTATCTCCAAATGTCCGTGTGTAGGCATCAGCTCTCTCTGTCAGCACTCCAAGTATCTCCAAATGTCTGTATCTCTGTCACTCTGTTGGCTTTCTCCAAAATGTTTCCTCCTCTTTTTTGAAGTTCATATAACCTCATTCATTTCAAACATTTTGAACAATTTCTTTTTTTTTTTAAATATTTTTATTATAAATAAACAAACATACAGGCATTCTTGACATACAAACATCCTTGACATACATTCTTGACATGGTTATAATCAATGGCTCAGAATATCATCACATAGTTGGTATTCATCACCATGAGCATTTTTTTGAACATTTGCATCTCTCCAGCAAAAGAAAAAAGGAAAGAAAGGAAAAAAAAACTCATAATGCCATACCCCTTACCACTCCCTTTCATTGACCACTGGTATTTCAATCTACTCAATTTATTTTAACATTTGTTCCCCCTATTGTTTATTTATTTCTTATCCATATTTTTTTACTCACCTGTCCATAGTGTAGATAAAAGGAGCATCAGACACAAGGTTTTCACAATCACACAGTCACACTGTGAAAGCTGTATCATTATACAATCACCTTCAAGAAACATGGCTGCTGGAACACAGCTGTACAGTTTCAGGCACTTCCCTTTCACCACTCTAATACACCATAAACTACAAAGGGGATATCTATATAATGCATAAGAATAACCTCCAGGATAACCTCTCAACTCTGTTTGAAATCTCTCAGCCGCTGATACTTTATTTCGTCTCATTTCTCTCTTGCCCCTTTCGGTTGAGGTTTTCTCAATCCCTTGATGCCGAGTCCCAGCTCATTCTAGGACTTTTGTTCCACATTGCCAGGGACATTTAGACCCCTGGGAGTCATGTCCCATGTTGGGAGTGGGGGGGAAGGTCATGAGTTTGCTGGCCATGTCGGCTGAGAGACACATCTGAGCAACAAAAGAGGTTCTCTGGGGGCGACTCTTAGGCCTAATTTTTTTTTTTGCATGGGCAGGCACCAGGATTAGGCCTAATTTTAAGTAGGCTTAGCCTATCCTTTGTGGGGATAAGTTTCATACGGGCAAACCCCAAGATTGAGGGCTTGGCTTCTTGATTTCATTGTCCCCATGTTTCCTCTTTTACAGGACTCCAGTAAACTAATCAAGACTCAGCTCAAATGAGTGGAGTCACACTCCCATCTAATCAGAAGGTCACACCCACAATTGAATGTGTCACATCTCTATGGAAACAATCCAGTCAAAAGGTCCCATCCCACAATACTGAATTAGGATTAAAAGAAACATGGCTGCCCCTGCAAGATTGGAGCAGGAAAAAGGTCATGGCTTTTCTAGGGTACGTAATAGCTTCAAACCAGCACAATTACTCTCCAGATGAGATCTGAAAGGGGCCAAGTTTTCTGACCAGTCCACCCAAAGCTTCTCCACTGTGATGGGCAAGACCTAGGATCTTCCCAGTCTGGTGCATGGAAAGTCCTTGGTTCTCATCTCAGAAAGCTTCCATCTCTGCTGTCTCTCGAACCTCCCCCACCCCCACATACAGAGGACTTGCCCTGCGGGCTGGCCAGGGTTGTCCACACTGGGACCCAGTATGTGGCAAAGACGTGATCTTCTGACACCTAAGGACCCCTCCCAGACCCAGAAATCTAAACCCAGCGTGCCTGCCGGTGAAATGCCCCCAAGGAAGGCCAGGGATAGCCCTCATGGTCTCTGGGATTCTGGAAAGTTCATTCTGGGGGGACCAATCTTGAACTTTTGACCTTCATCTCATTTCTTCATTTATTGATGATGTCCTGAGCACCTGCTCCTCCCAAGGCTCCAGGCAGGGGGGCCTCCAGCCAGGGTTCCAACTCCCCTCCAGCCAGGGGAGAGTGGGAGCTGCACCGAGGAACCAGACTGCCGGGCCTCTAACCCCAGCCCTGTGAGACTTGGGAATGCACCCGCCTCCACTGGGCCGCAGTTTCTGCATCTACAGAGCTGATACTAATACTTCATTTTGGATTTAAATGGTTTAAAAAGATTAGATGAGATAATGAACAGTGTCTTACACCACACTTGGTGCATAGTAAATGGTCAATAAAACGTGGCCCTTATATGTGAGCACAGCATCTGAGTGGGCCCTCGATCAGCCACACCTCAGGGCCGAGCAGAGGCAGGAATGGCATGGAAAGGACCAGGCCACTGTGTTAGTGAAGTGAGCTGAGGGCACCCAGGAGGATGGCCTCCTAGAGTCAGCCCTACCGCTGTTATTTGTTATAAGCCTCCTCCCCTGTGTCAGCCCGAATGCTGATGTTTGAATCCCCTGCTGGGCCCATGGTTGAGGCATGGGATTGCCCTGGGGCCCCCCAGGCTGCTCCTAACTCAGGAGCACACCCCAACCCCACCTCGCCTAGCCAGACACCATCAGTGAGGCACAGACCCACGTGAGCACATGCACAAGTGTGCAAGCGCATGGAGTTGGGGAGCCCTGGGGGGCGGTGGCCCAGGGTTTGGCGGCGTGTATGTGTGGGCCCTTCCACGGGCTGGGGAGAGGCCAGCATGGTCGCCGTGCTGGGTTAGACACTTCCAGACGGCCCCGCCAGCCCTCGCCGTGTTCCAGCTTGTTGACACAATGATGGCATAATTACAGTTTCAATCGCAGATTAATAATAAGTCATTTTTGCAAATGAGGAGGCAGGTCTGCACTGGAAAGGGCCCCAAAGGGCCTGTCGCCTCTGCTATCTGAGGCTGCTGGCCGTTGTTTGATGTTTTCTGCCGAGTTGAGACTTTTCTAAGGACGGGTATAACAACCACTGCCGCCCAGGGAATACCTTTGCCTGCCCAGTTCGTCTCCCGATGGCAGGAGAAGATGATGGAATGGGCTTCAGAGAAGGTATCTGCTTGTGGTGTGTGTGTGTGTATAAGAGGTACCTGTGTCGATCAAGGCTTGGGTTTGAGTGTGCACAGAACATGTTTGTGAGCGTTTGATGTGTCTGTGTGTGCACAGGTGTACGTATTTGGGAGTGTGTGTGCTTACATGTGACTTTAGCAGTGCAAAGAGGGACCTGCCCCTCCCCCCACAGAGAGTCCACTTTCCCTTCCCTCCTGCACCCAGGGGGGCTGCTGGAAGACTGGGAGACTCTCAAGGTGCCTCCAAAGAGAGCTTTGGGGTTCAGCCGGGGCCCACCCTGCACATCCTGAGGTTCCCAGGTAGACCTGAGAACCTGCCCCTGCGGCCCTGCTCCGAGGGGGCTTGGTGAGGAGCTACCCATAACAGGAGTGACAGTAGCAGCCTCTTCCCTGTGTCCCAGCTGTCTTCTTTTTTCTCCTATCTCCCTGATCTCATGTGACCCTCACCACCGCCCCGAGGAAGGGAGGGCTGGCCAAGTGGCCCCCACTGGCCCAAGGTGATAACAGAGGCTAGAGAAGGAAGGAGGCTGCTGGCCGTGGCACAGGGTTGGTGATGGACGAGCCAAGGCCAGAGCCTGCTTCGACACCCTGTTCTACACCTGCTGTAGAGAGAGGGGTTGGGGACTGGAATCCTGGCCCTCTGCAGTGACCTCGGGGCCAACATGCGGGGTTCCACCGGACCCTCTTCCCTCTGAGCTGCCTGGGTCCCGGGGCAAGGGGCTGGAGGGTTCAGAAGCCCACATTGTACACTCCACGTTTCCCTGCCGCCAGGGATTGCAGCGTGACTCTGCAGATTGGGTCCCGAAAGCTGGGCAATCTCAGGGAGCCTTGCAGCCTCCCTGTGCCTAGGCCTCCACCCCTATTTCACTGCAGACCCGCCGCACTCCTGGGGCCTGCTGACCACACAAGCCTGAACCTCACGCCCTCGCAGGACAGTGGCATGGTGAGCTCCTGTCCAGTGGCCCATCCCCACCCAGGTGGTTTTAACAGCCCTGTGGGTGTGGCCCCCCCTGGGGCCCTGGGCAGGAGCAGGGAGCCCTGGAGGAGGCGAGTGGCCAAGGTGGAGGCCAGGAGGGGGGGGTTCGCCTGGACGTGGCTTCCTGCTGCTGGCCCTGCCCAGTCCCCATCGGGCAGACTTGGCACTGCCTCAGGGCTCCTTGTGACCCTGCATGTCTGAAGGTCAGGCCTGATGTTTGCTTGACTGGCAACGATGCCGCCATGTCTGACTGCCATAGAGGCAACATGTAATTATGCCCAAGTGGAAGGACCCTGGGAGGTGGGCGGATGGTCCCATTTCTCAGCTGGGGAGGTAGGTCAGGGCCCAGCCTGAGAAAGGGCTTCTGCAGCTCCCTAGGGGAGCCTGCCCAGTGGAAGCTCTGCTCTGCGTGCTGCCTGAAGGACCCACCAAAGAACTCCTTCTTGGGGAGCCATGGGGGCCAGGATAGAGCCAAACCCCTTCTTTCCCCTGAGCAGAGCACTATTTGGGGGTCCACAGGACCTCTGCTCAGCACACTTCAGGGACCCCAGAATGAAAGAGTTGCCATGTCTCTAGCCTGGTACTCAAAGCCCTTCACAAGTGGAACCCAGCCCACCCCTCTAACCACAGCACACGCCCCAGAAACTGACATTCATGCCTGGCCTTGAGCACTGCCCCTGCCCTTGTGAATGCCACTGTTTCTTCTCCTCTATTTGAGGCTTAGCCGGCTTCCAAATCCCTGCTTGAGCTCCTGTCTCAAGATGCACCCAACAACAAAAAAATAAATAAATAAAATTTAAAAATAAAAAAAATAAAAAAAGATGCACCCAACACACGGCCTGCCCTAAGGCAGGCACTCAGGGGCTTTTCCCCAGTGAAAAATGAATAAGTAGATGAAAGAGTAAATGTCTGGCCCTCTGGTCCTAGCCTGGGCTGATCTCTCTCTCCTCTGAACCCTTAAGGAGCTTTGCTCTGAGTAAAGTTTAAACCCCAGGAAGCCAAGCAGGGCTGAGTCACCCCTCCCTGGCTTCGGGGCCCCAGTACATCCCAGCCCACCCACTGGAAGCTCCAGATCTGCTTTCTGGTTAATGGACTTGAAAATGGAGAGGAATTGGTGGAACCAATGATGGAAATTTTTTAAAAGACAGTCTCTCCCCATCTTCAGCCCTGACCCTACTCTCCAGTCACCGAGAATAGCAGGCATGTTCTTTGTCTTCTGGTTTCTGTTGGTTTTTTGTTTTGATTTTGCCTCTGTCACCTGTTTGTAGTAATAACAATAAACTGTTCTAAGTACCTTGCATGTGTTAACTCATTGGAGCCTTAAGGGGTATATAAATACCCCTTCAAGACAGTAGTTCTCAACTGGGACCCCCAGGGGACATCTGACAATTCTTGGAGATATTTTTGGTTGTCACAACTCAGGGGATCTAGTGGACAGAGGCCAAAGATGTTGCTAAAAGTACAACAGTGCTCAGAACAGACTCTCAAAACAAACAATTATCCAGTCCCCAAATGTTAGTAGGGTGGGGGCTGAGAAATGGCTCTAAGCCTAAGGCAAGATTTATGATCATCTCCCATTTTACGGTGTAGGAAACTGAGGTCCCGAGAAGTTAGGTAACTTTCCCAAGGTCACACAGCTAGTCAGCAGTTGGTTTTAACTCAAGCAGGCACCACAGTCCACTGTTTTGGCCACTGTACTCTTTGGCTTCACCTCGTGGGGGTCTCACTTCAGCCCTGTGGTCAGGATTCCTTCCTTTTGGGCAGCAAAGTCTGCTGGCTCACAGCACTAAAGCTTCCTCTCAACCAGAGAGAGGAGTGGCCCCCTCAGGCCTAGATGAGGGTCCCAGAGCCCTAGGCCCCATTCCAACACACCTGAGAACCTGGAGTGTCCTGTCCCAAGCCTACCCTGGGCCTGCAGCCCAGGCTGAGCTCTCTTCTCTGAACTGGCCCCAGCCCCATGTGTGGCGCCCGGCCATCTCAGGTCAGGGCCCTGGATGGAGAAGAAAGTACCAGGAGCACGAGCCACACCTCCTCCTGCTTCCCCACCCTGCCAGGACCAGGGCCTTGAACATACAGGTGGGCCACAGTCAGCCCTCTCTGGTGTGGCCTAAGGCATGTGAGCGGCGATGGTGGGGGGACAGAGGTTCTGCTGTAGACGGGGATGACCGATGGGCAGATGTGAGGCTAAGGGCGCCAGATAGCCCCCAGGCACCACAGGGCCCGGGCTGGAGAGGAAGTGGTGGTTGAAATGAGGAACCTGTGAGGGCCTTCCAGACAGCAAAGAGGAGGAAGAGGCCCTGTGCAGAGGGAGGGAGATGCTAGGACCAGCACCCTGTCTTCTGCTTGGCCAGACTTTTAGCCGCTCTCCCACTTGTGAGACAGTTGGCCAGGGACAGGGGCCCAGACTGGAGCAGATGCAGGAAAAAGCCAGCTGACGTAGCGAGAACCCCCTACTCTCTGGGCCATCACTTCTCAGGGAAGGTGGCACTTTCCACCCCCCACTCCCAACCCCATGGGCAGGGCCTTGCACAATCCAAGGGTCCCTGAGAGATCCCACTGCCTGTCACCTGTGTGCTAGAGGAGTATAGTGTGAAAGGAAATGAAAGATGGCAGAGAAGCACAAGCCAAAAACAAGAAAAGAACCTCAAGGGGATATGAAATTGAGAAGTCACGAAGATGAAAACCCAGGGAGAAGGAAGCCAAGACCAGGGGAAGGGAGTAAGGCTGTTTCCCGCAGAATCCCCTTAGGAGGCAGCATGGGGACTCCACTGGGCCCCACCTCTAGCCCCTCCTAATCTAGGGGCCCCCTTCCTCCCAGGGCTGCCCAGTTCTGAAGCACAGCTCCCTCAGGCCTTTCCCCTGGCCAAAGGTCAGGTCTTCCCACTGCTTCGAGATTTATCACCAACCCCCATGTCTTCTCCTGAAGTTCAAGAGCTCTCCCCGCCTCCGCAGGAGGCCCTCTTACGGCACGCTTAAAGGAAGGGGGAGAGACAGGAAGAGCCATGGTGAAAAGTACATTTATGATACTTTACATTTATTATCTCATTCATCGCCACGTTCCCAGAACTTCTAACAGTGTACAATAAGCCTTTGTTTGAAAATTAATGGGCAATCCAATAGGGGGGCACTATCATTATTTGCAGTTTACAGATACCCAAACTGAGGCACAGAGCAGTCGTGTTACTTGCCCAGGATTACACTGCAGTCTGATTTAAAAGCCCATACTCTACCCACTCCTTGTTTCTCCTGGCACCCTGGTTCTTTTCCTTCTTTTGTAGCACCTTTTCACAATTTATAATTTTGTATTTTTAATTCCATAAGATGGTAAGCATTCTGAAGGCAAACAAGTCTCAACCAATTGCCACTTCTCCATATAGTTAAACGAATATTTATTGAATCTATTAGAATTCAATAATAGATTCAATAATAATAATAGGACTGACTGTGTAAAAGTCAGTGAAAATATTTAATATACGGCTCGGTTCATGGTGGGTGATCAATCGATGTATGCTGTTTGCATGAATGGATGGATGGATGGATGGATGGATGGATGGATGGAAAGGTGGGTAGATGGGTAAATGGTGTGGACATGAGTGGAAATTGGGGTGTGGGTGTTCTGAGCAAAGGCTGACTGGGCCCCCAGAGCTGCTAGAACCTGGTCTCAGCCTCCTGTCCCACTGCCATCCTGCTCTTACCCCCCTCCCCACCCCCTCATCTTCAGGCCATCACATCTGAGACCCACACTTACTGTACAACTCCTCCTCTCTTCCTCCACCGAGGCTGTCCAAACCTTCCTATGCTTCAAAACCTTGCCAGGCTCCCCCTCCTCCAGGAAGTCCTCCTAGCCCCTCTGGTCGGTTCCTTTCTTGTACTGATTCTGAGAAAGACGTCCATTTGGCACAATATTTGATGGGCCGCCCACATCATCACCAGGCATTTCCCATCGGTTGCTCCTGTTTGGCTATCCAAACCTGGAGCTCTGGCAAAGCAGGGGCCTTGGCTCATTCCTCCTCTGCTGTCCCCAGGGGCCAGTCAGTGGCAGGGTGAAGCCCAGGAGCACCCAATGCTTTTGCCAGATGGGTGGGAGTCAGGGCCTCTCCCTTGATGGAGACAGAGGACCCAGGTAAAGTGCTTGCAAAGGGCATTGGCAGGAGGAAGGCAGCAATGCAGCGCCACAGCAACTGCCAGCCCTGACCCTGGAGGAGCCAGGCCATTGCCTGGCCAGTCTGGGGCTGGACCGGCAGCGGGGCGCAGGCAGGCAGCAGTGAGGGGCCGGCCACAGCAGGGGCCACAGCAGGCACCTCCCTGCCCCTCCACCAAGCCGGGCCGACCAGCCCCCAGGCAGGCTGGAGGCCTGTTTGCCTTGGCCCCCGGCCAGGGCCGCCCCGCCAATGAGTAATGCGTGAGGACCGCCTGGCTCCAGTTCAAGGGAAACGGGCTGGAGACGGGGCCTCCTCGGCTGCGCGCGGGGCGAGGTCCCGGGGGTGGCTTCCCAGAAAGGGCCTGCCTCAGGGCCACGGCCAGGCCCCGCTGCTCCCGCTCCTCTTTTACCCTCTCCCCTCTGCCCTCCTCCTCCATAGAGACCAAGGAAAGGCAGATCTTGAGCCCCCAGGAAAAGATCCTCAAGCTTGGCCCAGGATCCTCAAGCCCTGCACCCCTTAATAGCTGACACTTCACTGGTCTGTTCACCCCACATTTTCTGAGCACCTACTGTTAGGGAGTTCATAGGAGTTCCGGGGGTGGGGCAGGGGACAGGCAGGGAGAGGAAGCTTCAGAGGAGCTTGGAGCTACTAGCATTGGGAGAAGCTCACACCCCAAGGCCTGGGGCCAGGACACTGAGACCCGGGGAAAAGAAGTAGCTTGCCCAAGCCACCCAGTGCATTAATTGCAGCACTGGGCTAAGGACCCAGGCCTCTTGACCATGGGGGCCTCAGCCTCTGACCATTTGCTCTGAAGGATGATCCTGATTTGCAAACTGCATTGCTGTCCTGCTGGGGAGAACCCTTCTAGGACATTTCTATTGAGAGGCTGGGTCTTCCTGGGGCAGTCCCAAGGGCTTCCATTACCTTACACTTGGCTCCTGCTGAGTGGTCTCTGCCTGCTGGGGACCAGAGCAACCACGCGAATGGCCTGATGAGGCAGATTCCCAGTTCCGCCTAACCCCCACCCCACTTCCTTCCTCCTGCCAGTGCCCATTGCAAGATGATTTTGCACCCAGCCATGGCCCTCTGCCCACCCAGGCCTCCACCCCTAGTTGGTCTTCCTACTCGCAAACTATAGAAAATCATTCTGGCTGAGGTAAGCACAAACTTAAAGTCAAGGTGGGATCCTGGGTAGGTCACAGAACTGGCAGATAGGCCAGAGAACCAGGCCCACGTTTGGCAGCAAACGTGGCTGCCAAAACCACACCCGAGCACTGGCCGCTTGAGAACCACTGGCCCCACCACTGAGCCCTGGAGGAATGACTCCTCTCTCCCCCACTGACATCAGCGCTGGACGTTGAACAGTGGACCCTGCTCATGGCCCCATGGTCCCTGCTGTCCCCCAGAAACAGGATGTGCCCACAGCCCACCGCTGGACTGAGTCTCCTGCATCCCTGCTTCTCTGTTCCCTGGCTCCTGACTCCAAGACCAGAGTGGGGGCATCCAATTGGCCAATCCCAGATCATGTGCCTGACCTTGGCCACAAGAGAAGCTGGGAAAGCAGCCGTCTTGCTCTTTAGACTTTCAACATGACTCAAGTAAGGAGAATTCCCCAAACCAGGTAGAGAACCCAGATGCCATATGGGTGAATCAACAATAACAAACCCTCTCTTGATTGCACTGCCCCCCCACCCCTGCCTACAATCCTCGCCCATCTCATGCCCTGCCCAGACTATTAAAAGCAAAAAATGGCAGAGAAAAATATACAATGAACACTAAGCAAATTAAAAGAACTTAGGTTAAAAATTTTAACTCCAGGACTACCAAAATGTTAGCTAAGAAAGTAAATGCAAACATAGTACACTACATGACTCAACAAGAAGTGATATTGGCATAGTTCTAATGATGTAAATATTGACTATTGATGAGAAAGGACATAGTGGAAAGGTGCAACTGGGCTAAATCCCCAACTAGAAAGCTAAAAGAAAACTAATCCATAATATTGAAAATGGATGTATCAAGAACTAACAGAATAAGGATGTTAGAGAGATGGTGATATAATCACATTTCTAATGTAAATTACTCCTGAAAGTTTGCATTGAAGAAATTGGGAAGGGCTTTCACTTTTTTCCTTAAAATACTTCTGTACATTTTGAATGTTTGATGATGAATATATATTATTTTAAAAACATTTTAAGCCAATAAAACATTTAAAATACTGGGAAACAAAAAAAAAAGTACAGTAATAAATAAAAAAAGAAGCAACAAGAAAAGTTGAAAGGTTGTGATGCTGGGGTGGGGGTGGGGGGAGAGAAAAGACAATCTGCCTGTTGTTTTTCCTTATAAGCCTTGCAATAATACTTGACTTTTTAAATTTTAAAATTAAAAAAAAAAATCAGTCGAAAATAAATGGCTGCAACAAACCATGAGAAAAAAAATAGGCAAAGGACTTTAATAAGAAATCCACAAAAAGAAATAATAATATTCCCCAATCACATGGGGAAAAAAATCACCCTCACTAATAATGAAAGAAAACGTTGTGGACCTGGAAACGCATTCCCATTTGTGCTGCTAAGTATGTCTGTGAAGGGAGGGGGGGACGGTTTACAAAACAGTATTATATTTTTATTTTATCACATTTTTAATATTCATTCCACAAACTTTCTTACAGCATCTACTATGTAGTAGGCACTTAAAAATATATAGAAAAAACTCGCCTGCCATGCCGAAGACCTGGGTTCGATTCCCGGTGTCTGCCCATGGAGGGAAAAAACATATAGAAAAAAGTCTGGAATAGATGTGTGCAGGTGTTAACAGGTTCTAGCGGTGATTTTTTTTAAATTCTTTTTATTCTTTTTCCTTGTTTTTATTATTTCTCCTTTTTTCTTTTTTATCTAGTTTCTGGTTTTTAAGTAACGAACAATAGCTTGCTAGAGGGAGAAAAATAAATAGAAAAACAAATGGATTATCTATTTTTGGCAACCCCTAAATAAAAAATAAGACAAATATTGGTTTAGATTGGTACCCACTTACTGACCTGTTCAGACACTGCAGAGGGACCCCAAATGGAGCTTCACCCTGGGGGTCCAGAGCTGAGCGCTTGAAGAAGGGGGCACTGATACTTACCTACACTGGTCACAAGTGAGAATAAGTCAGAAAGGACAGACGTGCTGCCCCGGGAAAGGGGGCGGCCTCAGGGGGCGGGGCAGCCGCTGGCGAGCCAGGCACAGAAAGGCAAGGCTGAGGGTCTCTGAGGGTCCCACTGGCCCTGGAGTCCAGAGCAGGCTGTGCTGGCAATGAGCCAGGCAGCCCAGGTGGTGCCCACACTTGAGGGGCTGTACTACCCAAGGAACCCCCTCCTCCAAAGCCAGCCCACTCCCCCACTGTCTCCAGCAGGCAGTAGCGGGGCGCCGCGCCTCACCAGCTGGGCTCGGGGTGCGCTGAGCAGCCGCGTCGCCTCCGCTAGCAGCCCGGCCGCTCCCAGGCGGGCCAACCCTGCTGCTGCTCAGCCCGCTGCCAGCACCCATGGGCCCTCATCACCAAGACCGACTCCCCAGGCAGGCAACGAGGCCCCTCAGGATCTGGACTGCAATGATTCTAGGAATGCATTTCTGAGGCAAGTATGATCACCTTAACTTCAGTAAATGCCGCCAAGCCGTTTTCCAGAATGATGAACCAATTATACCCCCACCATCATTGCAGGAGAGTTCCAGTTGCTCCACGTCTTCCCGGCCATTCAGTGGAAGTGGCGTTCCTCATAAAGGAAGGCTAGCACCTTTCAAATTTGGCTCAGGGGACGGGCAAGGGTGGCTCAGGAGCAGAGTGCTTGCCTCCCACACCGGAGATCTGGGTTCGATTCCCAGTGTCTGCCCATGTAAAAAATAAATAAATAAGTGAATACTCTGCTCAGGACATGGTCCTGCCTCCCTCCCAGCTGCTCCTCCTGTCCTCCTTGCCCTTTGCCTTCACTACAGGTACAGAGATCTTCTCACTGTTCCCCAAACTCCTCAGGTCCTTTTGGGGTTCTATGCTTTCCCTTTGCCCAGATCTGCCCTCCTCTTACTCCACTGGCTCATCCTTCATGATCCAGCTCCAATGTCCCCATTTCCAGGCAGCCTCCTTCAGTTGTGCAACCATCACCACTTTTTTTTTAATCACTCCAGACAAAAATTCTGCATCTATTAAGCAATAACTCTCCATTTCCCCTCCCCCAGTCCCTGGTAACCTCTAATCTACTTTCTGTCTTTAAGAATTTGCTTCTAGATATTTCATATAAGTGGCTGAATAGTATTCCAATGAATGTATTAAATTTGTAAACCAGATTTTGTTCGTCCACTCATCTGCTGATAGATATTCAAGTTGTTTCCACCTTTTGGCTATTGTGAGTAATGCTGCTATGAACTTTGGTATACAAGTATCTGTTTAAGTCCCTGTTTTCAGTTCTTTGGGGATCTATAGTGGAATTGCCAGATTATGTGGGAATTCTATGTCTAACTTTTTAAGGAACTGCCAAACTGTTTTCCACAGTGGCTGTATCATCTTACATTCTTACCAGCATGCATGAGGTTTCCAATTTCTCCACATCTTTGCCAACACTTGTTATATTCATATTTAAATAATAGCCATCTTAATGGGTGAAAAGTAATATCTTGTGGTTTCGATTTGCATTTCCCTAATGGCTAATGATGTTGAGCATCTTTTCATGTGCTTATTGGCCACTTGTATCTCTTCTTTGGAGAAATATCTATTCAAGTCCTATACCTATTTTTTAATTGTGTTGTTTGCCTTTGTTGTTTAGTTGTAAGAGCTCTTTATTTATTCTGTATATTAAACTCTTATCAGATATATGGTGTGTCAGTGTGAAAATGTTGTGTACCCCAGAAAAGCCATGTTCTTTAATCCTGATTCAATATTGTTGGGGTGGGATCGTTTGGTTAAGTTGTTTCCATGGAGATGTGATCATCCAATTGTGGGTGGAAACTTTTAATTAGGTGGTTTCCATAGAGATGTGTCTCCATCCATTCAAGGTGGGATTGCTTACTGGAGTCCTTTAAGGGAGAACCATTTTGGAAAAAGCTTCAGAGACAACAGAGACAGAGGCAGAGACCTTTGGAGATGGAGAAATAAAGTGCCCTCAGGGAAGCCGTTGAAACCAGATGTCAAAGGACCAGCAGACACCAACCACATGCTTTTCCAGGTTGCTTTTACTTGAGTCAAGATATCTTTCTCTGGATGCCTTAGTCTGGACATTTTTATGGCCATAGATCTGTTAACTTGTAACTTAATAAACTGCCTTTATAAAGGCAACCCATTTCTGGTATATTGCATTTCTAGCAGCATTAACTAAATATATCGTTTCCAAATATTTTCTCCCATTCTATAGGTTGTTCATTTCACTTTCTTGATAATGTCTTTTGATGCACAGAAAGTTTTGCATTTTTTTACAGTGTACAAAGTTTTTAATTTTGATGAAGTCCAATTTATCTAGTTTTTCTTTTGTTGCTCATACTTTTGGTATGATAACTAAAAATCCTTTTCAGATCTGAAGTCATGAAGATTTTTTCCTGTTTTCTTCTAAAGAGCTTATTTTTATCTTATTTTAACTTTCTTATTTAGGTCACTGTACATTTTGAGTTAATTTAGTATGTGCTGTGAGGTAGGAGTCCAACTTCATTCTTTTGCATGAAGGAATCCTATTTTCCCAGCACCATTTGTTGAAGAGACCTTCTTTCCCCAGTTAATGGAGTTTGAACCCTTGTCAAAAATCAATTGGCTGGAGACTTCCAGGTCAAGATGGCGGCTTAACAATGTGCGCATTTTAGTTCGTCCTCCAGAACAACTACTAAATAACCAGAAACAGTACAGAACAGCTCCTGGGGCCACGTCAGTGACCAGACACACAGCGTACCCCAGTCTGGACCAGCTGGACCTGCTGCGAGCCCCCACAGAACCGTGAGTTCCCAAAGCTGTGGCAGCCGGTGCCCCTCACCCACAGGCTGCTTCCCAGAGGGAAAAGGAAAGGAAATTTACCAGCAGCAGGGGCTGAACACAATTAAACGCCAATTGCGGAATTAATTAACAAATTCTGACTACTAAAAATAGGCCCCCAGCTTAGGTGAACCTGGTCAAAGTGAAGGTTGCTCATTTTTGCCCCAGCACCAACAGGGCAGGGCTGATGGAAAAAGGGGGAATAAAAGAAGGAAACAGAGGTTTTTGTGGCTGTGTTTCTACAAAGGCTTGACTGCCTTTGGATATAGCAGCAGGAATTCTCAGGCTGCAACTGCCCCAGGCATAGGCAGAAGTGAGCTCTTTTGGGGGCTTATCTGGAGCCTGTGCCTTCCCCAGGGGAGGGGTGAAGCCCAACTCAGGTGGAATTCCTCTCTCAAGGAATTCAGACACCAGGGCTTGGTAATTTGAAGCCATTAAAACCAGCCTACAAAAAAAAAAAAAAAAAAAGGGCCATGGTGGCTCAGCAGCCAAGAATGCTTGCTTGCCATGCCAGAGGACCCGGGTTCGATTCTCGGTGCCTGCCCATGTAAAAAAAAAAAAAAAAACAGCCTACAACCTCTCCTCTGTCTCCACCACGCCCCCAGCAGGGACAGTCTGCCAAAGTTAAAGGTACCGCATCATCTTACGCTGGTGGAACCTGCAGGCAGACAAGCACCACAGGATAAGAAAAAGGATATTGGGCAGGATAAGAAAAACAGAGCCCAGAGACTTCACAGGAAAGTCTTTCAACCTGCTGGGTCTCACTCTCAGGGAAAACTGATGCAGGAGACTCCTTCCTCCTGACAGGAGGCCATTTTGGTCTGGGAAAATCCGACTGGGGTCTATAATATCTAAGTAACCCCTCCTAAGGGTGGGGGGCGGGGGCGGGGAAGGCACCATACAAGCAGGGCAAGAAACAAGAAAACAAGAACTGAAAAATTCTCCTCTGTTAAACAAAACTTAAGCTAGAGGTCCAGATAAAGCTGAACTGAATGTCAAAGAACAGATAGACAACAAATTCATCCAGAAAGAAAACCCTAGGTAAAAGAAGTGAAAGCAATCTCCAGAATAAATGAATTAAGGTAATTAAATGCCTAGACACCTGCAAAAAATAACAAATCACACCAGGAAAATTGAAGATATGGCCCAGTCAAAGGAACAAACCAACAATTCAAATGACATACAGGAACTGTAACAATTAATTCAGAATCTACGAACAGACATGGAAAACCTCATCAAAAACCAAATCAATAAATTGAGGGAGGATATAAAGAAGGCAAGGAATGAACAAAAAGAAGAAATTGAAAGTCTGAAAAAACAAATCACAGAACTTATGGGATTGAAAGGCAAGGTAGATTAAAAAGTAATTTGGAGGTACTTTGTTGTCCAAGGAGGGGATAAACCATGTACAAAAGTGAAATGCAAAGGGATTAAACAGTAATATGAAAAAGCTATATTCTTAAGTCATCTTGAGAATGGGAGAGCATTTCTTAAAACAAATTTTAAAAATATCTAGCAATTCTCTCAGTATGTATACCAGGAAATACTTACAAGGAGGATACTTACTGTGGCATGATTTGTCACAGTAAAAAAAATTGGAGACAATGTAAATGCCCATCAGGAATGAAATGGAAAATTCTTATGGTGGAATACTATATCTGTAAAATGCAACATGCATTAACGGAGAAAGAGCTCAAAAATCATGTTGAGAGGGAAGAATCAAGTTGCACAATGATGCATAGATAGTACAATGACATTTTTGTAAATTTGAATAAAGAATTTCCTCACAAAAAAAAGAAAGGCAAGGTAGAAGAGATGAAAAAAAACAATGGAAACCTACAATGGTAGATTTCAAGAGACAGAACATAGGATTAGTGAACTGGAGGATGGAGCATCTGAAATCTGGCAAGAAAAAGAAAATATAGGGAAAAAGATGGAAAAATATGAGCAGGGACTTAGGGAATTGAAGGACAATATGAAGCGCACAAATATACGTGTTGTGGGTGTCCCAGAAGGAGAAGAGAAGGGAAAAGGAGCAGAAAAACTAATGGAGGAAATTATCACTGAAAATTTCCCAACTCTTATGAAATACTTAAAATTACAGATCCAAGAAGTGCAGCGTACCCCAAAGAGAATAGATCCAAATAGACGTACTCCAAGACATTTATTAATCAGAATGTCAGAGGTCAAAGAGAAAGAGAGAATCTTGAAAGCAGCAAGAGAAAAGCAATCCATCACATACAAGGGAAGCTCCATAAGACTATGCGCAGATCTCTCAGCAGAAACCATGGAGGTAAGAAGACAGTGGGATGATATATTTAAATTATTAAAAGAGAAAAACTGCCAATCAAGAATTCTATATCCAGCAAAATTGTCCTTCAAAAATGAAGGAGAAATTAAAACATTTTCAGACAAAAAATCACTGAGAGAATTTGTGACCAAGAGACCAGCTCTGCAAGAAATACTAAAGGGAATGCTAGAGACAGATACAAAGACAGAGGAGAGAGGTGTGGAGAAGAGTGTAGAAAGGAAGACTATGAGTAAAGGTAAAAAGATGGAAAATTAGATATGACATATAAAATCCAGAAGGCAAAATAGTAGAAGAAGGTACTACCCATGCAGTAATAACACTGAATGTTAATGGATTAAACTCTCCAATCAAAAGACATAGTCTGGCAGAATGGATTAAAAAACAGGACCCATCTGTATGCTGTTCTACTCAAAGGACATGAGGGCAAGGACACAAATGGACATTTACACACCAATGTTTATAGCAGCATTATTTACAATTACCAAGAGATGGAAGCAGCCAAAATGCCCATCAACAGATGGTTGGCTAAACAAACTGTGGCATTTACATAAGATGGAATATTATGCAGCTGTAAGACAGAATAAAGTTATGAAGTATGTAACAACATGAATGGACCTTAAGGACATTATGCTGAGTGTGATTAGCCAGAAACAAAAGGACAAATACTGTATGGTCTCACTGATATGAACTGACATTGGTGAATAAACTTGGAATATTTCGTTGGTAACAGAGAACATCAGGAGATAGAAACAGGGTAAGATATTGGGTAATTGGAGCTGAAGGGATACAGATTGTGCAACAGGAGTGAATATAAAAACTCAGAAATGGACAGCACAATATTACCTAACTGTAATACAATTATGTTAAAACACTGAATGAAACTGCATATGAGAATGATAGAGGGAGGAGGGCTGGGGCATAACTGAAATCACAAAGAAAGATAGATGATAAAGATTGAGATGGTATAATCTAGGAATGTCTGGAGTGTATAATGATAGTGACTAAATGTTCAAGTTTAAAAAATGTTTTTGCATGAGGAAGAACAAAAGAATGTCATTACTGCAGTGTGCTGAAAATAGATGGTAATTAATATTTTAAAATTTCAACTTATGTGTGAGACTAAAGCAAAAAATGTTTATTTGGTACAAATTTATACTTTGACTAGTGCATCTCCTAATATAACTTATGTAGATAGTTGGTTGAACACCTTAAGTATATGGAACTTTGTATAGGACATGAGATTTTGTTGGTTTGCCCAGGTGATGCCCTGATGAATCCCAGAGTGATTTGATCAGTGAGTGGAAAAGTATTTGCAAAGTCCCCTTCGGCGAATGGTGAGAATGGGGGAAAACTCAACTTCCCCTAGTTGAATTCTTGATATTCTCACAAGCAATGTGGGCAACCAGAACTATGGGCTGATCCCCCAGTCTTGGGGGTTGTTCATATGAAACTTAACCCCACAGGGGATAGGTCAAGCCTACTTAAAATTAAGCCTAAGAGTCACCCCCAGGAGAACCTCTTTTGTTGCTCAGATGTGGCCTCTCTCTCCAGCCAACATAGCAAGCAAACTCACCATCCTCCCCCTGTCTACGTGGGACATGACTCCCAGGGGTGTGGATCTTCCTGGCAACGTGGGACAGAAATCCCAGAATGAGCTGAGACCCAGCATCAAGGGATTGAGAAAAGCTTCTCGACCAAAAGAGGGAAGAGTGAAATGAGACAAAGTGTCAATGGCTGAGAGATTCCAAACAGAGTCGAGAGGTTATCCTGGAGGTTATTCTTACTCATTAAGTAGATATCACCTTGTTAACCAAGATGTAATGGAGAGGCTGGAGGGAACTGCCTGAAAATATAGAGCTGTGTTCCAATAGCCATGTTTCTTGATGATGACTGAATGATGATATAGCTTTCACAATGTGACTGTGTGATTGTGAAAACCTTGTATCTGATGCTCCTTTTATCTACCTTGTCAACAGATGAGTAGAACATATGGAATAAAAATAAATAATAGGGGGAACAAATGTTAAAATAAATTTAGTTTGAAATGCTAGTGATAAATGAAAGCAAGGGGTAAGGGGTATGGTATGTATAATCTTTTTTTTTCTCTGTTATCGTTTTATTTCTTTTTCTGTTGTCTTTTTCTTTTTCTGAACTGATGCAAATATTCTAAGAAATGATGGATATGCAACTATGTGATGATATTGAGAATTACTGATTATATATGTAGAACGGAATGGTATGTTAATATTTTTGTTTGTTTGTTCTTAATTTTTAAATTAGTAAATAGATAAATTTTAAAATAAAAAAATTTTTAAAAAACCCTTGTGCCAAACAATTGGGGGCACATCTCTCACTTGAGCACATCTATACTTGTCCCTTGAGCATGTACTTTCTTTTCCTCTTCAATAAACTCTATCACTTGCTTCTTAAAAAAAAAAAAAAATTCGATTGGCCGTATCTGTGTGGGTCCATTTCTGGATTTTCAATTTATTCCATTCGTCTACATATCCATCTTTATGCCAATACCCCATTATTTGATTAAAGTAGCTTTGTAGTAAGTTTTGAAGTTGAAAAGTATGAGTTCTTCAACTTAGTTTTTTTCCTCAAGACTTTTTGGTTATTCAGGGCCCCTGGCAATACTATATGAATTTTGATAGGGATTGTGTTGAAACTATAGATTGCTTTGGGACAGTGATAACATCTTAACAACAGTAAGTCTTCCAGCCCATGAACTTAAGATGTCTTACCATTTAGTTAGGTCTTCTTTAATTTCTTTCACCAATATTTCATAGTTTTAAGCAAATCTTTAACCTCCTCGAATTAGTTTATACCTAGGTATTTTATGTTTTTAGATGTTATTGTAAATGGAATTGTTTTCTTAATTTCTTTTTCAGAATTGTTCGTTGCTAGTATATATACATTGCTAGTATATAAAAATCAATGCAATTGATTTCTTGCATGTTCATCTTGTATCCTGCAATTTTGCTGAACTTGTTAACTCTAGTAAGCTTTCTTTAGCGACACCTTTTAAAAAATAGATTTTTACTGAGGTATAACACATACAGAACATTACACCAATTATAAGAGTACAACTCTATGAATTTTCACGAACTGACTACCCCCCTGAAAAAGCAGCTCTTAGATCAAGAAACAGAACCTCAGCCCCCAGAAGTTCCTTTTGTGACTCCTTCTTGAATTCTAACACCATAGATTTATTTCGCCTGTTTTTAAACTTCACGTAAATGGAATCATACAGTGTGAATTGTTCTATGTCTGGCCTCTTTGATCCAATAGTATGATTATGAAGATCATCCTACTGTTGTGTATGGTTGCAGTTCTTTTGTCCCTTTTGCTGCCTGATATTCCCTGGCGTGGATAAATAAGCCATATATATTTTTTAAATCAGGTCTGCTCTTTGATGGACATTTAAGTTGCTTCCAGTTTTGGGCTATTACAGTGTTGCTATGGATATTATCATGCATTCATTTCTGAGGCATATATGGTTATCTTAGCTTTAATAGCTGCTGCCAAGCAGTTTTCCAAAATGGTTAGACCAGTTTATACCCCCCATCATCAGAAGAAAGTTTCTGTTGCTGCACCCCTTCATTAGCATTCACTGTCAAGTGGTGTTCTAGTTTGCTAGCTGCCAGAATGCAATATTCCAGAAATGGAATGGCCTTTAAAAGGGGGAATTTAATGAGTTGCTAGTTTACAGTTCTAAGGCCAAGAAAATGTCCCAGTTAAAACAAGTCTATAGAAATGTCCAATCAAAGGCATCCATCCAGGGTAAGATACCTTGGTTCAAGAAGGCCAATGAAGTTCAAGGTTTCTCTCTCAAGTGAGACGGCACATGGCGAACACAGTCAGGGCTTCTCTCTTGGCTGGAAGGGTACATGGCAGACACGGCATCATCTGCCAGCTTTCTCTCCTGGCTTCCGGTTTCACGAAGCTCCCCGGGACGTGTTTTCCTTCTTCATCTCCAAAGGTCGCTGGCTGGTGGACTCTCTGCTTCGTAGTGGTTGCTCTCTCTGAATCTATCATTCTCCAAAATATTTCCTCTTTTATAGGACTCCAATAAACCAATCAAGACCCACCCAAAAGGGTGGAGACATGGCATCCCCTAATCCAGTTTAACAACCATTCTTGACTAAATCACATCATCCAGGGAGATGTGATTACAGTTTCCAACATACAGTATTGTCTACCTTTATGAAATGATATTTTGATTAAAATATGGCTTTTCTAGGGGGCATACTTCCTTTCAACCCAGCACGAGTGGCATATCTTTTCAATGAATACTAACACCTTTAAATTCAGCCCAATACTAGATAAACATGAAAATGAATGATCTACAAAACTGTCCAGAATGTACATTGCATGAAATAAGCCAGTTGCAAGCCAATATGTATAACATGACCCCATTCATGAAAATTACTTGTGTGCAGATGTAGAAGTAGAAGACAAATTCAGAAAGTAGGGAAAGGGTGGGTATCAAACCCTCCATAGCAGTCACTTCTGCAGAATGGCATTGGAAGGCATAATTTTAAATGATGAGATTAGGCGTAATTTTTACTTTTGATTTTGTCCTTTTCAGTATTTTTTTAAAAATTGTTTTAAGTCTTTTATAAATAAAATTCTTTATGCCTTACTCCCATTAACACCAAACACCATTACATTACCTAAGGCCAGCAGCCTGACCCTGTCTTTTTCGTTATTTCTAGGCATTCTCTCCTGCTCTGGAATTACCCTGGACAGGGCCTCTGGGACAAGCCCCCAGGGCGTACAGTTTCCCTGGCTGCATTGCATCAATGCAATACCAGCTGAGAGACACTGCGTCTCGTGCTGCCTCATGGAACTCAGGCATTAGAATGTAACTAAACTTCGAGAAATAGAAGCCAGGGAAGCTGCGAGCTTCTCCAGCCTCTCTTGGTGGCTCAGGACTCAGAGCAAAGGCTGTGGAGTTAGGCAGACCCGGGCTCAGCTGCAGCTCTATCTTCATTGTGAGGCTTTGGGCAATTTACTGTCTTCCATTCTCTCCCCACTAAAATGGGATAATGGCAGGACGTACCTCGGAGAGTTCCCAAGAGGACTGAGGCCACACAAAGCACCCTGCCAAGTGCCTGAGACGCAGTTAGCCCTCCTCGAAGACAACTGCTGTCATCATATCACAGAGGTCATCGCTGTTGCCACCACCCCAAGAGGCAGAGTTTTGCACTCACCTTTTGGGAGTGGGATAGAAGAAGGGCATCTTTATTTCACAAATGCTATGAGACAAGTGCACACCCACTTTTCTTGGGGCAGACTGAATTCACCTGGAACTTGAATGTATATGTTTTAGGTGGAGAGTTGAATTGTCATTCAACATTTATTCATTCAAGGGATATCTCTGAGTGCCTAATGTGGACTGGGCACTCTTCTAGATTCTGGGGATGTGGCAGTGACCCAGGCAAAGCCTCTGCCTTTTCACAGAGCTTGCATTCTCCTAGAGAAGCCACACAATAGACAGATCAACAATGAGATATATATCAACAAAGAGATATATTATATATCAAAGAGATATATAATACAATGTCAAACATACATGTACAATACATGGGCTGCCAAAACAAGTGATTAAGAAAATAAAGCACTGGGGTTACTTCCATCTTTTCGCAATTGTGAACAGTGCCACTAAGAACACTGGTGTGCAACCCAAATGTCCATCAACCAATGAATGGGTAAACAAAATGTGGCATATATGTACAACGGAATATTATTCCACCTTAAAAGTTCAGCTACATGAGACAATATAGATGAACCTTGAAGACATCATGTTGAGTGAAATAAGCCAGACACAAAAGAACAAAGATTGCATGATCTCACTGATATACAATAATTACGATAAGCAAATTCATAGAATCAGAAACTCAAATAGATTATCAGGGGCTGGGGCAAGGATAGGGAATGGGAACTCAGTATTCAATTGGTACAGAATTTCTATCTGGGCTGATGGAATGCTTTGGTAAGGTATAGTGGTGATGGTAGCACAGCACTGAGAACAAAACTAACGGCACTTAATTTTATATTTGAATGTTGTTAAAAGAGGAAATTTTAGATTGTATATATGTTAAATAAAAACTAAAAGAAAAAAAATCATGGCACCGAATAACACAGTTCACCCTAATGCTGTAGTTAATAGTACAATTATAATAATATTCTTTTAATTGCAAGAAATGTACCCCCACACCAAAGCATCCTGTTAATAATAGGAGCCGAATGTGGGAACTCTGTATTTTCTGCATGATTTTTCTGTAAACCTAGAGCTTCTCTAATAAAAAAAAAGAAGAAAAATAAAGCCGGACGAGAGGAGTTGTGCCAGGAATGCTGTCTGACCCTTGTCTTCGATGAGTTAAGCTGAACCAGAGCCCTGTCTCTGGAACTTTCTCTCCCCTTGGCTGAGTGAGGAAGCCTGGGTGGGGACTGGTCTTGGCTGGCTCTAGGTTGACCCTGGCCTGGCCTGGAGCTGGACCTTGCTCCTGTGGAGATGGGTGGGTTTGAGGAGACGACTGCAAGGAGCTCATAGATGAGGAGCAGGCAGGGGGGTTTCGTGAGCCAGCCCATGGGGAAACTGGGTTCTGGAAAGTTCCCTGGAAGTCTCTCGAGGGGCTCCTTTGGAGGAGGTGCTGCAGAGCAGGTCATCACCAGGCACCTGCCATGAGCCCTGCACTGGCTTTGTCCAGTGAAAGATTCAAATAAGTGTGAGGGCAGGTATCTGAGCTCAAGGAGCTCCCAGCCATGCTGGAGATACAAGACCAAGCGCCATAAAAAGAAGAAAGCAAGAAAGATGGCATCACGTGCCTGCGTGTGTGGGACTGGCCACGTATTCATCTGGACAGGCAAACTCCAGAAGACAGTCTCACTCCAGAAGGCAGTGAGGGTAGGAAACGGGGAGTCAATGTTTAATTGGTATAGAATTTTTATTGGGGTTGATGGAATAGTCTTGGTAAGGTATAAAAGCTTCACATTCAGGCAGTCTGCTGAGGATCCGGTGGCATTCCAAGGCAGGGACTCGAACCCAGGCTGTTTCCATCTTATGTCTCCATCATCTCAAAACATAACTTCCAGGCCTCTGGGGTAGAGGCGGAGAGCTGGATCACGGCACACCACATCTGCGCTGTGCTAGCCCAGAGGTCACACGTGGTACTTCTGCTCACAGCCTGTCGGCCAGAAGTGGTCTCGTGGCCCCAAACAAACTGCAGGGGGGAGGCTGGGAGGTGTCGGGGGCACATGGGTGGGAGTGAAATGTCTTTGCCACAGGCCCTCACTGCCAGGAGCTGGGCAGGCTGCATGGAGGAAGTGGAGCTTGAAACAGGTATTGGACACGTGCCACGTTTTGGATAAAAGAGCCGCAGCTAGTGGCTGCAAAGTGCTGGGTGGACTCAAGGAGAAGTGGCAGGTGTGGCTTTACCCACGCTGGCTGCGAGACTTGGGCATGTCACTGATCTTTTTAAGCCTCAGTTTCTTCTAAAATGAGGATGGTGAAAGCTCCCATCTCCAAGATTCTTGCAGAGAATGTGTGTAAAGAGCTTTCTGGACTGTCAAGAATGATTTACATACACACCTAACATTGTAGTCTGTGAAATTCTCTCTGTCTTCTTTGGGGTTCAATGCAGCCCTAAGATTCACATTCTGTTTCTACTTCCGGTGTCTCTGTTTTCTGCCTGTGAACCCAAGGGGTAAATTCCATCTCATACACCAAACTTCCCACAGCCGGAGAGAAACTGGCTCAGGCCTTAGGGATATTCAAGCCAAACCTTTGAAGTGTCTTACTTTGCTCAGCAATTCATGTGAATTTTGTATTCTGCTACACAATACACGTGGGTCTGTCTTTTGATTAAAATAATCATAGTCTTTCTCCCCCAATGCTTCTACTAAAATGGCAGCTCCAGGAGGATGCCCCAGGCTTATTACTAGCTTCACTGACCCTCGCAGGGTGCTGGTATGAGCACCTGGAGCTGAGGGGTCTCAACTTTGCAATCACATCGGGCCAGTCCAGGGCAGTCTCGCAGAGGCTTCCTGCAAAAGGACCCTCCTGAGTCTCCGTGGCCCTGGTGGGCATTAAATGGACCCTGCAGTGAGCCGGCCCACCCCTGCCCCCAGCCCCAGCTACTAAATCGTCCCTGAATTAATCAAAGTGCTTACACAGGCCCGAACTCACCAGGGGCCTCCTTCAGCGGCCACTTTGTGTTCAGTAGATTAATTGCAGCTGGGGGAGGGGAGGGAATCCATTTTTAGAAAATCATTACTTTCAGAAGGAGAGAGGGGCCTTCTGGATGGGGGAAAACTGCTGAGCTGGCAACTCAGGCCTGCTGCCGGAGCCGCCAGGAAACCTGGGACTGCTAAGGCTGCTCCCAGCTCAGCAGGGAAGGCGGCGGCGGCAGGGCCACCACGTGGGCCTAGAGGGGGCTGGTGGTGCCCCAGCTCTCTGCTTGGTTCCCCGAGTCCGGGGCTCCCCAACTTCGAGCCTTCCAGCCCGGGCTTGCTGCTGATCTTTTCTTCCTGCTATGGCCCGAGCTCAGCTGTTTGCTGGTGTTCGGAGCAGGAAGGAGTCACCCCAATACTGTCGATTGAAAAACTTGACTGTCTTCTCCCAGCCCCCCTTCCTGTATGGCACCCTGAATCCACTGCCAGCCCCTGCCTGCAGTTCCAGGGAAGAAAGAAGCATGGGGACCCCTAATTGCGGCTGCCTTGAACTGAGTGTCTAATAGATTGATCATATGAAATCGCCGTTTTTGTAGGTCAGAATGGTCAGAAAGCAGCGTCCTATATGGCTCAACTTAATTATCACAGGCCCAGCCCTTTCCATATATGGTCTCACCAACCCCCATACTGGCCCCACGAGGCAGACATAATGCCCATTTTATGTTTCAGAAATTGAGCTTCAGAAAGGTTAAGTGACTTGCCCAAGCCCGAACTCAAATCCAGATCTATCTCACTCCAAATCCCAGGCTCATTTTCTACACCAGGAATCACATCCTACGTCACGTCAGACCCCTGACCCCAACCACCTGCCCCCCGACACACGCAGCCACCGCCAAGAACTGTGCTTAACGTTGCTGGATCGTGACTGGTAGAAAGCGCCTCTGCAGGCTGAGCACTGGGGGCTTTGCTGACGTGTTGGGAAGTCTGTGTTTTCTGGGGACTCAGTGCAAATCCAGTCCCCACCATGGGCTGGGCGGGGGTGGGGTGGTTCCTGGGCCCCTCACTCACCCGCTGGATGGTCCAGCTCCCCCTCACTCAGATAATGCCTGCCCGCGTCTTGCTGCCAGGGAAAGGCCCTTGGTAAGCTGCGCCCGTGTATAAATGTCAGTTGTTTCTATTACTCAGCAATCAGATCATCTTGGCCCTTCCAAAACAGAACTTGTTTTAGAAAAAACAATCGACATAGTCATCCCTTAACCTAGCCCTGCCCATAAAGATTAGATAGCACAGAGATTATGAAATCTGACTCTGCCGCTTACCAGCTGGGAGATCTTGGGCAACATAACCTCTTTGAACCTCAGTCTCTTCATCTGTAGAATGGGAGCGATGACAGTAGTACCCACTTTCAGGGTGGCTACAAGGATTACATGAGACAATCCCAATGTAAAGTGCCTGGAACACTGCCTAGCACATGGAACTCAATCCGTGCTACTTACTATTATTATTATTGTTACTTTATTCCTAACCCAAGCTAAGTCCACTTTTCTGCCTCTCCCTCCCTTGTTCATGGAATAAGCCCAGCCAGTGCACAGGGCCGTGGATCCTAACTGGAGCCACTGTTGAGATCCCAGAGCTCCAAGAACTTATGGCTCGACAGGGAGATAGATCCTACACCACCACTAGTCCTTCGGGGTGGAAAATTTAAAAAGTGGGGAAGTTTCCTGCAGAAGTTGTGGTTTGAGCTGCGTACTGAAGAACAGACAGCCAATTGAAGAAGGGGCTTGAAAGCCCTTGTGATGGAAGCAGATAAGTGCGGCATGTTCAAGGAACTGTAAGTCACCCTGCGTGCCTGGGACAAAAGGCCTGTGTGGGGTGCTGGTGGCAGTGGTTAAAAGGTGGGGTTGGCAGAGCTGGAGGAGGCCAATTTGGCCTCCAAGTAGGAAGAACAGGGAGAGGCTAGAAGGCGCTGAACCAAATCATTCTGGTGGGGAAGGAGAAAAGGAACCTACGTAAGATACATTTGCCCTTCACAATTACTCACTGAATGAGGCAGAGTAGACAGGCTCTGGTTTTTAATTCCATGAGTGCGGGTCAAGGGCAAGGGAGGAAGGACAGTCCAAGTTTCTGATGGAGCAGCTGAGGCCACCAGAGCAATGTCACTGCCCAGGGAGACAGTGTGTCTGAGAAGAGGGCCCCAAAATTTGAGGGGTGAATTGAGAAGCAGCAGCTCAAGAGGAAGGAGAACCAAGCAGTAGACTTCTGTCCAACGGGGACACCTTCTCCCATCTTACTCATCTAAACACCACCTGGGCATGAAGCCTGGCCGGTCAAGGAACACCTGTGGCCCCATTTCCAAGCCCTTCCTGAGTGTTCACCTCCGTCTGCCTTGGGATGCTGGCAACCATCTCATCTCCTTGACCTCCAGCATCCCTCGAGGGCAGGGCCTGGTTCTGCAACCTCTGTGCCCCTGCATAGTCGGGCCCTCTAAAGGCGCCGAGCAGATGCCTATGGGGTGAACCTCTCTCTGGCAAGGTGACGAAAGTGTCGGCTGCCAGCAGATGTGTGCTTCGAATGAGCAATGGCCAAACTTCTCCCAAACGTTCCTCCTTCCCCACCAACCCGGAGTCAGACACCCCACCAGGATCCACAGCCCCCATCATCCCACTCCCGGCCTCCTGAGGTTGCGGGGCCAGGGTAACAGCAGGGAGCACCAAGGTGTCTGCCTGCAGTTTCTACCTCCAGAATCCAGAGTGAGGTGGCCCAGCTTCTCCCAGTGTTGTGCAGTTGTGGGACCACCCAGGATTCCTCCACGTGAACCTCTCTCCGGAGCATGGGCCAGTAAGAACGAGTCAACCCAGGCTCAGATCCTTGGGCAAGTCATTTAACCTCTCAAAGCTTCCAGTTTTGCAGAAAGCAGGATTAAATAATTCCCTTAAACACTTAGTATCTAGCATCATGCCTGGCCTCTAGTTAAGCGTTCAATAATTGGTAGCTATTATTATTATTAAAGAGCTCCTGGCATGCTGATGCAAGTTAAGTAAACGAAAATGACTTTGACAGCTCTAATGTAACACCTTCCATCCCCACCCCTCCTCCGCCACTACCACCCTGGAGTTAATTAGAACCCTCCTTGGGTGTTTTCCAGAGATTGGATTTTACACTTACACTGGGTTACAGAACTGGAACAAATGGCGCTGGGTTTCGGTTCAACTGATAAGCAAAAAAGCTGCTTCGAGAGGTAGTGAGCTCCCCGTCATCTAAGGTGTCCTTGCTGGCTCAGATGACCACTTGGCAGTAATGTTCTGGATCATAAATCAAAACGTATTAAAATCCCTTGCTACACAATTGTATTAGAATCCTCTCTAATTGAAATGGTGATTCTAGAAGGTGGCAGTACTTTGTGTTGTTATTTGGCAAAATAAAAAAGTTGACAGTCCCATGTTGTCCCTCCAAGGTTTTTGGAAATTGTACCAGTTACTAACAGCCAAAACCTTATGAAGCCCCACTTGAGGGTTCACTGCACGAGCCTACAGTTTGGTGCCCAGTTTGGACCCTGGTCTCATGCAAGATTCCCTGAATCGAAAACCTGGCTCTACTGAAGGTCAGATCAATGAATCCAAATCCCAGGGAGGGTGATGCAGGCGCAGTACTGTGGAGGTGCCACTAATGGCGAGTGCTGGCCTCCTGCACTGTACTTGGGAGGGACCCAGGGGCAGGCCTGGGCCCTCTGACCACCCTCATCTCCCAGGAGGGCCTCAGCGCTCACGGAACCTGTCATGGAAAAGGCATAGCGAGCGCAGGACTTAATGCCGAGTGAGGGGTTGACATGCGGAAACCCTAGCCAGGTTCAAAACCTCCCCAACCCAACCCCCTGGATGACCGTAGGAGCTTTGAAAAGCCATCTACCTCTGCAACACAGGGCTCCCCAGGGCGGTCCCCCACCCCAAGTCCATGCCACCAGGTCACTGCAGCCTCAGGTAACTGGCTAACAAAGAGGGATAAGCTGTCTGTGTCATCTCTCCAGGGCCGTTGTGGGGGCCTCGTTTTTGTGGCCCACCTCCCCTTCCTCACTGGCACAGAGACCCTCACCTCCAGCGAAATCCAATGAGCACCCCTCCCTGCTCCCTTCCAACCAGAAAAAGAAAAAGGAGCTGGAGGACAACATGGAATCAAGTATACATTTTAAAAATTGTTTAATGGAACATAAACTCCTTTAGAAAAACATTCAGCTGGGTGATAACACCCATAGAAAAAAACACCGATCTTGTGTTTATCTTTTTTAATTTGGCATTTGTTATTTGCATTTATATTAAAGCAAAGTGCATCTTTCTTTATTTTTCTTGTTTATACACATTGCACAATACATAAATAATGATGCTTATAAAACGTCTTTATATTTACAAGTAATAATATATTTATATATAACATAAAATACATTTTTTTCTTTAATAAATCTCAGGTTTGTTTTTCTTTTTTTCTTGGGAGTCCTTTCTCTCTCAAAGCACTACAATGCTAAATTTCCAATGAGAATGCTTCTCTTGTTCATTTAAACTTTTGTAGTTAGAAAAATAGCTTATGTTAAAGTCTAAACATGCTCATTGAGCTAAGAACAGTGTCAAAGTATCATACGAGTGTATGAGTTGTAGAAGAAATGAAAGAAGAGTTAGGTGTCAGCCTGGGGTGGTACCTTGGATTATGACGGACCAAATCCTTCTTGTGGGAAGGGGGCTACTGAGAAGTCTCCCTCCAGGGATGCTTCCCTCGCTGGCCTAACAGCAGAGAGCAACGCACAGGCTGTGGAGGAGAGCAAAGTGCTGAGCTGGTTTTCCGAGTCTGGGAAAAACCTGATGTCACTGGGGTGAGGGAGAGGAGGAATGGCCTGAGAGGGCGGAGGTGACAATACTGTGGCAGGGCTGCCCCGGCAGCCCCTCTCAGAGAGATCCAGAAGCAGATGATGGCAGGAGGGGATGCGAGAGACAAGGATGACAACAATTGGTTGCGACTCTAGCAGGGTTGTTTCTAGGAAGCCTGTGGATAGGCCCGTGTCCGAGAAGGGGAGAGGCGGGGCAGGGGCTTCCCCAGGCTGGGGGCAGAGCCAGCTTGCCCAGGCACTGACTCTGCCCCACCGAGCATGTCCAAAGGGCAAGAGAGACACAGCTTGGGACCACAAACCTCTCAGCTGGGGACATCCGTAAAAAACACTAAGAATATGCCGATTCCCCCATCTGTCACTCACACACGCAAGCGCACACACGCTCAGACACACACTCACAGGACACGCATTCAGTCCTATGTACACTTCTGACAAGTGAAATGATGACCCAAAAGTTAAGGGACTGCTCCCCCCATTCACACACTGTGTTTGGCGGTGGTCTAATTTCTTGCTTCCCCTTTCACAACGGGGTGTCCTGCCCACCGTACCCTCTCCCCCCCCTAAAAAAACCCCAACACTTCTCTTCATAAGCTATTTCTCAAAGAACAAAACGAAACAGAACATAAACAAGAATGAGGGGGGTGGGGCGGGGGGAAACCACCAAGGAGTCTGCACGGAGAGCAAGCACTCAGGAGGAAAATATTAGCAGCAAAGTAGTTGGAGTCGTGGCCTGCTCGGCGGACGCGCGTGCTCGCCCCACGCGGCTACCGGCTGTTGAAGATGACCTCCAGCCAGCACGGGCAGCTGCTGATGAACTGGCGGGTGTAGCACTGGCCCCAGCCCTTCACGAAGCTAATCTGCACGGTGAAGCCGGTCCAGGGCTGCTGCATGAACTCGTGGTCGTTGGGCCGCTGCAGGCTGTACGCCTTCTCGTAGTCAAACGCCTTGATGGAGAAACCGGGGAACACCTTGTGTACCAACAGCGTCCTGGAGTCCGGGTTGTCCAGTGTGGCTGACTTGATGAAGATGGGGTAGCTGCTGCGGTTGTACACCCACACGCCATCCACTTCCCGCGTGAGCTGGATGCCACAGCCGATTTTGCTCCGTACTTTCTGCACCAGCTGACTCTTGTTGTCCGAATTGAGCTGTCCGAGGCAAAAGCCATTCCCCTGAGGTAGATCATAGAAGATGTCCAGGGAGGGCTCCTGGACACAGTAGAGCCTCCCCACTCTCGTCTTCTCCTCCCAGTATGCCACCACGCACCAGTGTGACCGATCCCCAGACTCCAGGAGAAGTTGGGAATCTGCAAGACAAAACAGTGGACGTTTGGATGGGAACTGGCATTATCCTTTTTCTTCTAGAATTGAGACGCACATACACACCCATGAACAGTAACCTTCTCGGTTCCAGGAGGCGAGGGTGAGTGGTGCCTGGAGACCCTGGACCCAGCAGGAGGAGGGACCTGCCCTGCTTGTGAGCATGAGGCTCGCTGGGTGTCCCTTCCCCCGACCCCTCCAGCACCCACCTGGGCAGAAAAAGCCCCATCCCTGCAGCACACAGGAGCCAGGGGACTCTTGGTACCTGGGCTGCTCTTGGTTTTAGGACTAGAAAGGGCCTTGGAGATGGCCTAAAATCACAGATCTTTACACTGGAAATCTGAAGGCTGGCCCCTCCAAGCCCTTGTCATCCTCACGAACCAACTGGGACCCAGAAAGCCTGCGGGTCAGGAACCAGGAGATGGCACGGTCAGACCTAGAAACCAGGTCTCCAGAATCTGGTTCCTCCTGCCAGGCGGTCTCTGTGCTCTGTCACCCAACTCTCAAGCCAGTGCCTTCATCATAAGAGTGCCCCACCTGGTAAAAGTGGGGTGGTTTGGGGCAAAACACTCTTCCTAATAGAAAAACAACTCTCCATTTGTGGGAAGCACCTCTGTGCACAACGGGGTGAATTCATGTCACAATGCCAGGTCACAGCATGCAGGCAGGTGTCACCCCAGACACCTTGACAGCTTCCTCCAGCCAGAATGGACGAGCAGCCCCCGCCCCACCCCAGAAGAACCCCCTCCCCTCTCGGTCCCCAGAAGCAGTGGGACTTGTTCTCCCTCGCGTCTGGGCCCCTGCTTCCCACCTCCCCTGGAAGCCCCACCCCAGCGTGGCGAGCCCCGGTTCCTCCCAAGGCAGCCTGGGAGACGGGGTCTGGGAAGGCGATTTTCTTCCTCAGGGCTTTCAAAGGGGGGTCCCGCGGGGGGAAGGGGAGCCCGGGCGGCTGTCGTTCTGGCTCCTCCTTAAGCTGGAGCCAGCAGGGTAGGCCTCAGACGGGGAGCCATAAATCTCCCAGGGCGGCCGCCTGCAGGAACGAGCACTGCGGTTTGTGGCGGCAGGGTGGAGACCGGAAGTCTTGTGTTTGTAACAAAAATGGGGAAAGGCGAG
>PVIY010019922.1:0-44964 GCA_004026745.1 Myrmecophaga tridactyla
TCCCCCTGTGAAATAAATGTGCAGTGCAGTTAAACTCTTGGTATTTTATATGTTATATTATATGGTCTTAGTTTTTTAATTTGAATGTTATATATATACTTACACTTCAGACAATTTGACATTATTAATATATGCTAGGTATTAAGAATGCTTATTTTGATGTACAACTATGTGATGATATTGAGCCATTGATTGTACACCACGTATGGAATGTTTGTATGTTAAGAATGTTTGTGTTTGTATGTTGTTTTATTAATAAAAATATTTTTTAAAAAAAGAATACTTGGGCGGGCCACGGTGGCTCAGCAGGCTGAGTTCTCACCTGCCATGCCAGAGACCCGGGTTCGATTCCTGGTGCCTGCCCATGCAAAAAAAAAAGAATATTTATTTATTTTGCACAACTGAAAAACTCGGTTAAACATTATTTAACTTTCTAAACCAAAGTCGGGTGTCTAGATCTGTTCTTCCGAGTTTTGTCTTTTTAAAAAATCATGAGAATTTATTTATATGTTCAGCCACTTGAAAATCTGGAAGTGAAATGGTGAAAATTTTTAAAATGGGAGTAAATGATTCTTATTTTACTGTGCAATAGTATTCTGTTTACTGTAAAATGTTTCCTTATTTCTTTTTTAAACTTTTTTATTGTATAGTATAACATATATACAAAACAAAGAAATAAAAAAGCAATCGTTTTCAAAGCACTCTTCAACAAATAGTTACAGAACAGATCCCAGAGTTTGTCATGTACCATACGATCCTCTCAGATTTTTCCTACTTATTTCTATACTTAGAAACAAGGTGAACTGTCACTATTAGAGCTCTTAAAGGCCTTGGTAGGGAGGCAGGAAGAATCCTGTCAGAAATACCTTGTGTGTGATGGTAGGTTCTATTGCTGTAACTGGCATCCAAGTAACTGGATATTCAGTACTCCAAAGGATTTCTATTCTGCAGGCCTAAAACTTGGACAGTGTTCACTTTCTCCATTAGGATATTAAAATGTAATGTAGAAGTAGGGATTTTAATGTGAAACTTAAAAAGAAATCTTGAAGTAGCACTTCCTTGAGTGATTAACCTCAAAATGTAGGGTTGCTGGATTATACCAAATTAAGTAATTTTTTTGTTTCCACTTATAAATATGGAGGATTCATGAAATAAATGTAGCTAGCATGATTAAAGATAACTCTTGGAAGAGCGAGGGAAATTGTTTATGAATCTAAGCCAACAAATTGTATATACTTTCCTGAATTACTCTTTTTTTGGGGGGTAGGGTAGGGGTGCATGGTCCTGGAATCGTACCTGGGTCTCCCACATGGAAGGCGAGCATTCTACCTGAATTACTTTTGTAGGATATAGTTTTAAATTATTGCATAATAATACATGTGAATTGTAAAAAATATATATATGGATAAGAAGTTTTAAAAAGATACAACCCAGAGAAAACCAGTATTAACATTTTGCCATAATGCCTAATAGATCACTTTATGCTATAGTGTAAGCGTATATATTATTAATTTTATAATATATAATGGTCTGAAACAGTGGCTGGGATATCATCAGCCCTAGGGAAAGCTTCTTAATGGATGAAATTCTATCTTTACTTCTCACCGATGTGGAGTCAGCAGGAAGTTTGGAAATCGGCTTCCCTGTTTTTACTCCATATGTTAACCTGAGTTTTCCCCATATGTAGAGAAAATCTGTATACATACCTGTCTGCGGGCTGTTCCTAACTTAGAATTGTGCTCTGATCCAAGGGACACCAATTCAGAGAATATGGGTTTTACAGAGAACTGCTTCATTCTCAAATGAATGCTTAAATCCTTTTGTGTAGGCAGCCATTTATTTGGGTCCCTGAAAATAGTAACAGCACGGTGAACTTGAATTAAAGAATATTTGTTTTGCTGTCTGTGTAGTACAAGCTGCTTTCTCAGTTGCCAGAATGGGCTGGGGTGGGGGTGGGGGGCGGGGAACATCAGTGTACTTCTCTTTAAGCTTGAATTCATCCTGAAGAAGAATATAATAAAAGTACAATAAATGTTAATATTGCCTAAAAACGAGCAACAGTTGGGTCTGCCCTGTCACGTATCCATATTTTGAACATAATTACGTAGGCTCCAAGGGAACAAGTCATTTTGGGAAGCAAAGTGTAGGATCAATCATATGTAAGGATGGTTGTTGGAAGCCTTAATGCTTGCTTACCAGAAGGTACCCAGAGAAATTCCCCACATGGGTTGTGCCAGCTCGGAGGCTTGTGTGACTCCACAGAACACCCAGGCAGCACTTACGTCAGCCTTCTGGCCTTAGGAAATCTTTAAGCATAGATGACTGTGCATCAATAGCTTTGGTGTGCTTCTTTGAACTCGCTACTTTTTAAAAAATTATTTTTATTAGAGAAATTGTGGGTTTACAGAAAAATCACGCATAAAATATCAGGATTCCCATATACCACCCTATTGTTAACACATTTCATTGGTGTGATACGTTTGTTAAAATTGTTAAAAGCACATTTTTATAATTGTACTGTTAACTATAGTCCATGATTTAAATTATGGGTTCATCGTTTGTATAGTGTGGTTTCATGGATTTAAAATTTTTTTATCTTATTACCATAGAGACAATATATCATATCCCCTTTTAATCACATTCATATATATATTTCAGTGCTGTTAATTATGTTCACAATGTTGTGTTACCATCACCATCATCCATTACTAAAACATTTCCACCATTCCAAATAGGAGCTCTTCACATTATTTTTGGGCGGGGTGGGGCGCATGGTCTGGGGATCGAACCCGGGTCTCCCGCATGGAAGGCGAGCATTCTACCACTGAACTACTTGGACATTTTTTTTTTCAAGAAAATAAAAATAAAAGTTAAAAGAACACCCAAAACATCCCATCTTCCCATCTCCCTTATTGTTTATGTATTATTTGTCTTTTTTTCTTACTCATTTGTCCTTACTCTGGATAAAGGGGGTGTCAGTTGCAAGGTTTTCACAATCCTGTGGGCAGACCTTAGAAGCTCTATACTTGTTCAATTGTCTTCAAGCATCAAGGCTATTGGATTACAGTTCAACAGTTTCAGGTATTTCCCTCTAGCTACTCCAACACACCAAAAACATAAAAGGGATATCTATATACTGCATAGGAATAACCTTCAGAATGACCTTTCGACTCTATTTGAAATCTCTCAGCCACTGAAACTTTATTTTGTTTCGTTTCTCTTTCCCCTTTTGGTCAAGAAGGCTTTCTCACCCCCACATGGCTAGGGCCAGGCTCAAACCTGGAGCCACATCCCACAGTACCAGGGAAATTTACACCCCCGGGAGCCACGTCCTATGTAGGAGGAAAGTCAACGGCTTCACCTATGGAGTTGGCCTAGAGAGAGAGAGAGGCCACATTTGAACAAGATAAGAGGTTCTCTGGGGGTGACTCTTAGCCCTAATCATAAGTAGGCTTAGCTTCTCCTTTGCAGGAATACATTTCATAAGGGCCAACCCCAAGATCGAGGGCCTGGCCCATCAAATTGGCAGTCCCCAATGCTTGCAAGGATATCAGGTCTTCCCCAGGTGGGGAAATTTAATATTTCCACCTTTTCCCCCAGTCCCTCAAGGGAACTTTGTTAATACATTTTAATCTTCTGCTCAAATTACTCTAGGATATATTGGGGCATCACATTATCCTGTATAAACCAACAAGATCTCACTTGCTCAAACTTCCATGTAATTATGGTTGAACTTGTTATTTTTTTACCTTTCAGAGTAAAAATAACTTAGATTTTGTTTCTAATGCTGTTTGATTGGGTTAAGTTTAACCTGTGCTTCAGTCCTGAATAGTTTGAGAAGAATCTGCCTATTTATTGTCTTAACCCTTTTTTGGATTTTATAACAGTTTCATTAAGCATCATTTGTGAGCTGTCATTTTGATGAGAAAATGTTTTATCTTTATATATATTTATATATATAATTAAAATTATTTTCAAAGAATTTTGAAATACCCCTTGGAATTAGTGTAAAGCTAGCTTGGATTGCAAACTAGCATGGGGAATAAATGGCTCAGAAATATTAATGCCGTTACAGTGTTACTTAGCTCTCACTTGGGAGCTACAGATGCATGGAAATGAGTAATTTCAGCTGAAAAACAAGAATTAGGAGAATGAGAAATAAGGACTCCTGTAAGTGGTAATAAAATGTTTGTAGGCAGTTGTATTGAGCAAGGAGGGAATTAAAAGATAAAAATACTTTAATTTTTAGATAAATGTGAGATCTTTATGAAACAGAGAAAAGTGTTAAATAGTTCAAACCAAACCCAGTATTATTTATGATGATTGGTATAAGAGGGAATATAGGTATATATATTGGGTTTTAAAAGGAGAATTTGACATAGAAAAGGAATGCAATGAGAGTAAGCCAAGATTTAATGTCATTTTCACAATATAAAGGAAGTATATTGTAATTTAAGGTCAACGAATGATAGATTTCACTTAGTTCTGTTTATCATTCTTGTGTATTCAGCACTGTCTTCATTGAAATCAATAAAATTTGGATCAGAATAGTGAATATTTTAACCTTTGAATGCTGACCTCTTTTTAGAAAACTCTAAAATTAAGTATTAAAAGATAATTCTCATGCTCCTTTTTTTCTATGGTATGTACAGATGAGTAAAAAAGTATGGATAAAAATAAATAATAGGGGGATCAAAGGTTAAAATAAATTGAGTTGATTGAAATACTAGTGGTCAGTGAAAGGGAATGGTAAGGGGTATGGCATGTATGCAGTTTTTCCTTTTTCCTTTCTTATTTCTTTTGCTGGATAGATGCAAATGTTCAAAAAAATAATCATGGTGATGAATACACAACTATGTGATGACATTGTGGGCCATTGATTGTACACCATGTATAGAATGTTTGTATATCAAGAATGTTTGTGTGTTTGTTTACAATAAAAATATATTTTTTAAAAGATAATTCTCTAATAAAGGTAAAGTCAGATTTTCATACCAATATTAAATGAACATTGTGTTAAAAATGTTATTTAACTCATTAATGAGGAAACTCATGAAGTGTTACAATCAGTTCAAAAGAGGATCCCAAGAATAGAGACTTTTATAGAGCAGAAATACTGAAATGAATTTCCAAATGGAGGTGGGGCGTCCCCCACCTGCCCATGGGAGGGAAGGGGGTTGCATTTGCGTGTCTATCTATAAGAATTTTTTTTTTACATTTTATCAGTTATCTATGACTTAGGAGACAATGACATAGAAGGGGTGCTGTAGACAATGCATACATTTTTCCATTGAAGCCAAATTTTCCATGGAAGCACAGATTTTTCCCTGCTCAAGATAGCTTTAATAGCCATTTCTCCCTTCCTTATACCATAGCTTTAATGTTTTGCATCCTTTTCAGAAGTTTTGGAGAGATTTCTCATATCAGAGAGGCCATTCCTTAAACTGAAATGAGCTAGATTTGGCTTAGCTAAAAACCTGAAAAACATTGTTTTTTTCCTCCTCTTAGGCAGCCTCAGTGTTTGCTTAGCACCTTTCCCTATATATTCTGAGCCAGTCATGAGCTAAATAGAAGCCATCATTAGGAGAATGGCAGTTGAAGCGTAAAATTCAAGCTTCAGAATTTCTGATCAAAACAGAACCGGGTAGGATTTTCTTCTCAAGTGCTGGGAGAGTCATCTTTAACCTACCCACTTAGTATCATCTATTAGCCCAATTCTATTCTTAGACACCCTCACCAGTGAGGTTGCCTTTTATTTTTTACAAGTTTTTTTTTTCCCCAACATTGCCAAATCTATATTAATACTTAAAGGATTCTGCAGTTAAGTTTGAAGTGCTTATTTAAAGCAAAACAAAACCTTGGAACTTTAACAGATAAGAATTTTAGCTCCTTGGTCTTTTTATTTATTCAATTAAAAAAATCTGAATGCGTTCCCCTTTGATCTGACCCAGAAGGTCTGACAAATAAGATCTTAATTCAACAAATACTAAGTGCTATTATGTTCCAGGTACTGTTTGGAAAATAAAATTCAAAGGTGCCTGCTTATACAGTCACTTTCACCATCATTTCTTAAAATGTTCCAAGTAATGGTGATTATGAGAGCTCTTAAGTTGTTTGTGGGCTTTCCAACCCCTTTGTTTTGAGATTTTTAGGTATACTAAGAAATTGTATAGAAAGAAATCTTGAATCCTGCTTGTGGGAAATTTGTTGAAATGAATCAATAGGAAAAGGCTCTATCTTTTTTTTCTTACTTTGTCTTTGGGTAATGAAATTTGCATTGTTGAGTATCCCTGGAACTTAAGTTAAAGCTTTATTTTGTTGGTACTGAGATTCCAATTTATTTGTGACTGAAATTGCCACAGTTTAAACTTGAAATACTGAAAATCTGAACATGTACTAGCTCTACATTGTGTGAATTAGCTCTATGTGTGTGAATGCAGGTATGTGTTCATTCACCAGACCTGTTTTATGCCTACTGGGTGCTGGGTTTTCCGGGAGATTCAAAAATTAATAAGGTAGGATTAGAGGCTCTATGTTCACTTTTGTGCCTTTGATTCATAATATGTATGCTTGCAGGCACCTGAAAGCCTGGGAAGCCAGTGAGGGCCTTGTGTTTAATAATGGAACTCAATGGAATTTGCCTTTTTATAAGAATTAATTTTAACTCTTGTATCTGATGTTTTGTGAAATGAATCCTGATTCAAGTGCAGCCCATTGCTTTGATTGCCCCTTAGCAGTAAGTTTTTTAAAATTCACTTGCAAACTATTTTTTATACCCTTAAACTGATGTTCTGAACATCTTCTACCCTGAGGAAGCTAAGCTATGAAAGCGATGCTGTTTGTTCTTTGAATAGTGAAGTGAGAACTTGCTGATAAAACAGGAAAAGACAAAGATCTAGAAGTTTTCAGTGTTCTTGGATCACAGACCTTGAATTCTCCCTTTTGTCTGCTATAATAACATTACATGAACTGTGCTAAGCAACAGCATGTTTATGCATAGTTACTGGAGGTGGAATATTTCATATGCTCAAATAGTCTTAAATCGTGACTATAGGTTGCCTCTATTTTTCTGAATTTAACAATCTTGCTCAACCAAAGCAAGATGACACATGACTTTGATTTCTTTTAAATTTAAACCCCAAAGCACCTCACATTTCTTTGAATTGTTGTCACTGATTACTGTTCTTTTGTGTATCTATTGCGCTTACATTTGCAAAATATTTTTCAGACTTTTATAATCCATCACATTTCACAACAACCAGTTGAGTTAGGTAGAGTACATATTTGGGGAAGAAACCAGCCACAGTTGGAGGGGGTAATGATTTGCCCACTCTAGGTGCTAAGTTGGTAAGAGAGCCAGGCTTGGAATGTAAGGGCTACTATTTCTCAGGGATTGCTTAACTGAACTATCACATACCATGTTATTTAACAGGATCTTGGAGACTAAATAGAGATTTGTGGGCAGAGAATTAAAGGGCTGCCCTCTGTGTAGTTAAGATGCCTGGTTATGTAAGTTATGAGAAAGTGAGAGCCCCAAATGGACTTCCAAGACATTCTGGCAGTTGATTATAGTACCTGCAGATTCTTTAGAATTAAGTCTTTTACTTATACATGTCATGCTTTGATTTAATTTTGTATTTTGTGTGAGCTGTTGTGCAGGGTGTGCCTGGGCACTTGGCAATCTGAAGGTTTGCATTTTTTTCAGAAGCAAATGGCTATTCCTTCGTCAGGCTGAAAAGTTTGTCCCCATTGTGAGTGACTTCTAGATTTGACATAAATTCCAGCAGAAACTTTTAAAGTGTTTTTAAAAAATATTTTGACTGCGCAGATATTTAAGTTTAAGATCTTACTGCCGATTTCTGACTTGATTCTTGAGTTGTTCATTGTTTGGGGCATTTGAGCATTTGGCAGGAGGTTCAACCATTGCAATTCCTAGTGGGATAGGTGTACCTTTTAGGGTCTTTCTGGCCTAGGGAAGGTGCATTTTCACCTGGATTATAAAACCTTGTCGTGAACTAGTATTTTCTGTTTTTGCCATACTCATGGATTGCAGGAATTTCTACCCTCCCAGAGTATTGGGCCACCTGCTCTTTATAAGGGCAGAATCTCCTTTTTTAATGCTCATGTTGAAATCACATTTACTTCAGACCAATAGCTCTGACCCCCTCCTTTCCCATTATAAGTGGAGATACTTTAAATTTGTGCAGCTTTCTAGAGCACCCTTACTTTTCAAATATTTAAATAGAACCAGGAAAGGTATTAGAAGTAACTTGGTAAATTGGGAATTTGTGAAGTGGAAATAAACACCTTTAAAGTGATTATTGTAAATAGAAAAATAAATGGAGCACTTTTAGGAAATCGACTTAATAGACTCGTGCATTTCAGTAGTTTTCCGTGAAAGAGTGTTCAGAACCATTGCCGCAGGTATTGTTGGCTGACCTACTATATTTCTTTCCCTCTGGATAATAATTTGAGCTATTTCATAAACTTGTTCATGACAACTGTCGTCCCTGTTTTATAGTTGGAAAGGTGTCAGGGCATAAAGGACAAATAATTGCATGGTGTCAGAGTCAGAAATAGAATCCCGGTTCTGAGCCAGGATTGCAGGCCGGGCCCAGCTCCTGCTCGCCCTCCCCTGGCACCGTCTTGGGTAGCAGGGCTGCTCTCCTTGTTACCATGGTTACCACCCCATGGCTGCGGGCCATAACCAGTGTCAGGCAGGGTTCGGAGTGGACAAGTTGGACCTCTTGGTATCTTAGTTTACCTGAAGAAACTACATAACATGAAACCTTAACATCGTACAGCACTCTCAGAATACCCCCAAACATTGTTGACCTGCTAGACAATGCTCTTTTATAATTGATGGTTTTAAAAGCACAAAGGTTTCATGCCTGCCTACCCCAGAGTTTTAAGATGCAGGCTCTGCCTGAATATCCCCGTAAGGGCAACTTTCCCAGCTCTTGGTAGCCCCTGTTCGGTTTTATTCAGAAAAGACCCATGCCTGTGATCAATCTCCATTTTAGGAAATGCAATCCGAAAGGAACATTTTATGTAATTATATTTAAAGAAAGGTGATTAATGAGGTATAAAAGGAAATTTATCTGTTTTGTATTGTGAGAATTTTTGTGTGGAGAAAATGGAATAGTAAAGATTGAATAGATAATCTTTCAGTATTCAGCCCAGCCTTAGAACTTCCTATTAAAAGAATTAAAAATTACCCGATTGCTTGAAATTCGCTCATATTCATTGAACTGCAAAATCATTGGGGGTTGATTTTTGTTTTCTTTAACAATGTATTCAGCTAATAATCTCTTCCAGGTAGAATTGTGGATTTGTGTAGCCAAAGAAGAGCATGAACTCAAATAACCACAGATATAACTTGTCTTGTTTAAAAGACCTTTTCCTCTATGGAATAGTCTGCAATGTAGGTTTTATAGCTATAGGCTTAATTAACTTAAAAAGAAACCAAAGGAATAGCAGTTCAGTAAAACAAGCTATCTCAGCAATTCAGTAACAACATAAACAAGTGTTTTGCCATTAGGCACATTGCACTGATTGTTGTATTATATGAGTTAACTTTGAGAGAGGCAATGGTCTAATAGTTCCCATGGTCTAAGACTTTCCTGATAAGTCCTTCCCTGAAAGAATGGCCTCTCCTTCCATTGAATGGGACTAAAAATATCAGCTGAAAAATATTCAGCTGATTTTTCTCCACCGTGTTTCAGTGGTCAAGGAAACTTTTTTTTGGGGGGGGAGGGGTGTCTAGATTCTGCTCAGGTGTATAAAAGAGGCAGAGATTTCTGATAGTTTGAAAATTCTTCCGTTTTATCGCATGACACTAGAAAGCTACAAGTAGCCAGAATACAAGCTTAACCAATGGAGCTTTTTTTTTTTTTTTAATTTGCATATGGGCAGGAGGCACCAGGGATCGAACTCCAGACCTCCAGCACGGCAGGTCGGCAGGTCGGCGCGCTGCCTGCTGAGCTACGGCAGCCACCCTTAACTAAGGGAGCTTACTGCATCTCGTGCTTAGAGAGTTTCCATGTTGGGTATATAAAAAGCCGATGAGGGCGGCACAGACCAGTCTGCACTTAGAGGACTGCCCACCCTGGCCAGTGTCTTACAGGTTGTGATTTCTTATGTTTAGGAAAGAGTTACTAATGCTTGTTATAGTTTTCTAAGGAATATACATAAGTGAGGCAGTGTCTTCTACTGAGGGTCCGCTTTCCCCTTAGCTTTGTATTGAGCTTCTTTGGAGAGCTATGGGAGCTTGAAAAATCTTTTTCCTTTCTGGGATAGAGGGTTCTGTGGTTTCTCATCTTGGTTCTCTGTGTTGACCCTGAAACTTTTTATGTGCCTATTTTCAAGATGATCTGTATTTATCACTAGATGCAGAGGAGTAGAGAATAAGCTGTTCTCCAGGAGAGAAGTAGAGGAAACTTTGAGCTAGAAGCAAGAGAGGAGGTTGGAGGACCTCAGAAGTCACTGGTCAGCCTCTGGGTTGAGCTGTGGGTTGAGGATTCATTAGTGTCGTCCCTTCATAGTCTGTGTCTCACTCAGAGAGAACCGTTTCTTTTAAAAATGGACTTCTGGCTTGATAATCTGGTTTGACTTTCCCAGAGAGTTTGTGAACCAAGAAAGCCTGTCTCCAAAAAATCATGTGGACCTGTATTCATTCCCATCTTAGGTCTCCAAAATTTAGCTCCTATGGACTTAAAAGATGCATGTTACTATTCAAAGAGGAAGAGAAACCACAAAGAAGTCTTCAGGTAAAATGTGTGGGGTTTTGTTGTTGCTTTTGTTGTTTTTATCTCTTCCATGATGAATAGGCTTTTCATAGAAACAGAGGGCAAAGGAAAGTGCATAGGAGCAGTCTCTCTAGGCTGTGGCTAATTAAAACTGCAAATAGAATGAAAGTTAAACTTCCTAATAAAGCTTAAAATTCCTTTTCAGAGTATACTGGCACCTTTGCAAGCTATTATTTCAGAGCTGTTGGAGGCTTTTTAAATTTAACTTGGTTAGTGACCACCTTTATTGGCTGTTAGAAGTACTCATTAAAGACAGGGAACTTCATGAGGCTTAACTCAACTGAATCAATCGGTTTTTTAGTTTAAATTCATTCTCTGGAATTGCACAACTGAATAATTACTTATGGTAAATTACCTTCATTGTATAGATACCTATAAAAAGGTAGCATGAAACAGTTTCACACGAATTCATAGTGGGGGTCAGAAAGCTTGTATTGATTTAATAGGCAGCTTTAGGGCTATATCCAGAAGTGCCTCTGACACCTTTATTATGAAGGGACTTAAATAACAAGGTAACATGGTAAGGTAATTTACATCAGCAATATTTGCCCATTTTAAGAAGACTCTAAATAAAAACAAATCTATAGATACTTTATATCATTACACAACTCTGCTATTCTGTTATCCCTTTCCCCCCAAAACCAGGTATATGATTGGTTTTGATTGTTAAAAAACAAGACAAAACAACACCCCCTTTAATGTAGTTTTGCTTGCTGAAAGGGATCTTGGATGTCTTTACTGGAAGGACTTTATTATATAGAAATAACCTAAATGTCCATTGGTAGGAAGCTAGTTACATAAACCATGGTATATACAACACAGTGGAGTACCATTCAGTTATGAAAAGGAATGGCCTGTTCTGGTCTGGGAATGATCTAGGTTAGGTATTTCTAAGTGGGTAAGTAAGCAACGCACAAGGTGGTATGATGGTGGCTCAGTGGCAGAGTTCTCACCTGCCATGCCAGGGACCTGGGTTCGATTCCCAGTGTCTGCCCATGTAAAAAAATAATAATAATAATTTGGGGGCAGCGCGACAGTGGCTCAGTGGCAGAATTTTCGCCTGCTATGCTGGAGACCCAGGTTCGAATCCTGGTGCCTGGCCATGCCAAAAATAAAAAATAAAGTTAAAAAAAAAAGCAAGGCACAAAACCGTATGTACAACATGATTGACATTAAAGAGATAGAAAAAGTGTTTGTGTCTGGGGGGTTATAGATGCACAGAATATCATTGAAAAGATACACAGGAGCCTAATCCCATGTGTTGCCTCTGGGGAGGGCAGCTAGGTGGTAACAAGGGAGAAAGGGTTAAAGGGAGGCTTTTCACTTTATACCCTGTTGTACCACTTGAGCTTTGAGCCAGGGAAATGTATTACCTACTCAAAGGCAAGAAATAGCTTTAATATTTAAATAAATGGATGATAGACTCATAATAATCTTAGTTTCAAACAGGAAAACTGAATTTTCTAGAGAAAAGCTGTCCAATAGAACTTTCTGCAATGATGGAAATGTTCTATATCTCCGCTGTCCTGAATAACCATATGTGGTTATTGATCACTTGAAAGATGGCTTGTGCAACTGAGGAAGGAGCTGAATTTTAACTTTTATTTCATTTTAATTAACTTAAATTTAAATACCTGCATGTGGCTGATCACTATAGTGATTGGAAAGCTCAGATCTAGTGTCTATATGACTTGGAGCACCTCTTCTATTTGGATCTGGCTAAAGTTTAGATGTGTTTTAGAGGAAACAATTATTAGTTTAGGCTCTCCAGGTAAAATTTATCACAGTAAAATCCAAAAACTGCCTACATTTTATTTTTGTTCTAGAATTTCACGTCATCACATATTTTCTGAAATAAGTGACTTGTTCCTCAGGCTTCGAAAATCCTCTTTATTACCAGGAAGAACATTTTTATGGAAACCCATGTCTTTTGGAGTCTTATTGGGAAACAGCCTATTTTTGAAAGGATGATTTTCTAATTTTTAACACAGACCCTATTTGTGTGTCCTCCTCCCAGTTTAACAAGTCAGGCAGGCACTTTGTTCTTAAGCCCAGCAGCTGTTGTGAGACAGTTTGCATTCTTAGGCAGCAGCTGCCTGCTGCATTTCTAATCTGGTTTGGGCAGGAAATAGTGCACAAGTGGAGGCCAAGTTAAAAGACGCTTGAAAAATAAACAGAATGACTTCGGATACCATTTAATATATAGTCCATCTTTCTGCTGAAGATTGTTCTCGTAAGTTGTTAACATGACTGGGCTGTATCTAGAGGTCTTTGAAATCCAGGGTCTAGTTCAGAGCCTAGAAACATACCAGTAGGAAGTCACTAGTATTACTATTTTTGAAATGAATGATTACATTGCAAAGTTGTTTAATTGATTTAGTTACTAGCTTAAAATTGGGATAATTAGTGCTTATGAATTCCTCTTCTTTTCTTTTGTGCTACACATTATCACCCATCTTTGCTTTAAAGTGAGATATTTTGAACATTCTTTAAACATTATTTATTCATCCATTCTGCAGGCAAGCTTATTTTTGTTGTAAGTAGGGAATAAACAATCTAATTTAGTCTGCCTCTCCTACAGAGTAAGAGGCTTTCAGAAGGTAGAGATATAGGCATAAATGTGGTATCTTTTTAGCAGAAATTCCTCAGGTTGGTATATCACATAAATGAGTTTTATCTCCAAAGAGGAAATTTTACTAACGTCTCACCTTTGAGAATCAAATTGTTCTTTCTGTCAAACTTTCTTTGTTTTCTCTAGAAGGCCCGAGGAGCTCCAGCCACTTGCACTCCTCCGAATGTGTGTGGTGTTGAATGTTTTCATGAGGAGAGAATCTGGGGATTGGTCCTGAGCTAAGCAGTGTTTGGTTTTCGTTGCAGACTTTCACTGCCTGGTGTAATTCCCATCTAAGAAAAGCTGGCACCCAGATTGAGAACATCGAGGAAGACTTCAGGAATGGCCTTAAGCTCATGCTGCTTTTGGAAGTCATCTCGGGTTGGTGGAAAAACATTTTTCATAGTATTGTACCCCATTCCCATCCGTCTATGTGCAAACAGTAGATACATATCTATTCAAAGATGATTATGTCAAAAGTTCCCTTTTAACCTGACTGAGCAAGAATATGGCATTCTTGGCAAAGAAATTCCTTTTAAAGAACAATCTTCCTGGAGTTATATTCCTGTTCTAAAAACAAAGTAAATTCTGTTTGAATTGATTTATTAATATATTTACACCCCTTACCTTGAAATAAAATAAGAGAAAGAAGAAAAATGACATTTACATGACTACTTACCATTGCTGGCCTCGCCAGCTAGTATGTATCCCAGAAATTGTCTTGCACTCAAAAAGCCAGTATGCATATTGACATAACTCTGAGAACATGAGTTAAAATTTTAGGGTTAGAGGGTATATTTGTTCCTGAATTTCAATTAGTTGGTGTTTCAGCTTGCTAAAACTGCCAGAATGCAATGTACCAGAAATGGACTGGCCTTTAGAAAGGTTATGAATTTACAGTTCTGAGGCCATAAGAATGTCCAAATTAAGGATCAATGAGATGATACCTGAACTCTGAAAGAGAGGCCACTGGCATCTGGAATACCTGTCAGCTGGAAAGTCATGTGGCTGGCGTCTGCTGGTCCTTGCTTCTATCTAGTTTGTTGCTTTCAGCTTCTGATTTCAGTGGATTCCTGTCTGTGTCCTGCAGGTTTTCTCTTAGTGTCTCTGGGGTTTTTCTCTCTCTAGGTTTTAGGGGTCTGTGGATCCTCTCTTAGCTTCTCCAGGGCAAACTCTGGATTTCATCTCTTAGCTTTGTATCTCCAAGGGCATTTTTTTTTTCCAAGTGTCTATGCTTTCTCTAAAGTGTTTCCCTCTTAAAGGATTTCAGTAAGTGGATTAAAACCCATCTTGAATGGGTGGAGTCACATCTCCATGGAAATAACCTAATCAAAATGTCCCACCCAACAATAGGTCTGCCTCTACACGATTGGATTAAAAGAACATGGCCGATCTTTCCTTCTGGTTTCCTTCTGGTTAGATGATAAGGACTGAGATAGTATAATCTAGGAATGCCTAGCATGGAAAATGATAGTGACTAAATGTACAAATTAAAAATGTTTTTGCATGAGGAAGAACAAAGGAATGTCAATATTGCAGGGTGTTGAAAATAGATGGTAATTCATATTTTAAAACTTTAATTTATGTATGAGACTAAAGCAAAAATGTTTATTTGGTACAAAATTTATAATTTGACTAGTGCATTTCCTAATATAACTTATATGGACAGTTTAATTGAACATCATAAGTACATGGAACCTTGAGTTGGGCATGAGATTTTGTAGGTTTGCCCAGTGTGATGCCCCAATAAATCCCAAAGTGATTTAACAGTGAATAAAAAAGTATTTGCAAAGTCTTGGTGAGAGTATTTGCAAATGAATGGTGAGAAAGGGGGAAAATTCAACTTCCCTTTTGGAGAATTCCTGATATTCTTGCAAGCACTAGGGACAACCAAATTAATAAGTCGAGCCCTCAATCTTGGGGTTTGTTCATATAAAACTTATCCCTGCAAAGGATAGGCTAAGCCTACTTAAAATTAAGTCTAAGAGTCACCCCAAAGCACCTCTTTTGTTGATCAGATGTGGCCCATCTCTCTCTCAGCCAACACGGCAAGCAAACTCACTGCCCTCCCCATCTCTACATGGGACATGACTCCCAGGGTTTTAAACCTTCCTGGCAACGTGGGACAGAAATCTTAGAATGAGCTGGGACTCAGCATCAAGGGATTGAGAAAACCTTCTCGACCAAAAAGGGGAAGAGAGAAATTAGACAAAATAGAGTGTCAGTAGCTGAGAGATTTCAATCATCATCCAGAGGTTATCCTGGAGGTTATCCTTACACATTATATAGATATCCCCTTTTTAGTTTAAGATGTATTAGAGAGGCTAGAGGGAAGTGCCTGAAACTGTAGAGCTGTGCTCTAGTAGCCATGTTTCTTGAAGATGAATGTATAATGATATAGCTTTTGCAGTGTGACTATATGATTGGAAAACCTTGTGTCTGATGCTCCTTTTGTCTACGATACTGACAGATGAGTAAAATCTATGGATTAAAAATAAATAAATAATAGGGGGAACAAATGTTAAAATAAATTGAGTAGATTGAAATGCTAGTGAACAATGAAAGGGAATGGTAAGGGATATAGAAAAAAAATAGGGGAACAAAGGTTAAAATCTATTGAGTAGATGGAAATGCTAGTGGTCAATGAGAGGGAGAGGTAAGGGGTATGGTACGTATGGATTTTTTCTTTTTTCTTTTTATTTCTTTTTCTGGAGTGATCCAAATGTTCTAGTAAATGATCATGGTGATGAATATACTACTATGTGATGATATTGTGAGCCATTGACTGTACACCATACACAGAATGTTTGTATGTTAAGAATGTTCATGTTTGTATGTTGCTTTGGTTTGATTAAAAATAAATTAAATTTTCTAAAAAAAAAGTAGAAAAAAAAGAATATGGCATTTCTGGGACACATAAGCAAGCACAGTTGGTTTAATCTTTAGACGTAGGATGGATCACCCTCAGAGACGTGTGACTGGGCAGGATTATGGCATGTCTCCTCTCATCCATAGATCTTCATAATCAGGTGTCTGAGATGGACCCTGGCAGCAACTTCTGTGATATCAGATAGGCCATCCTGACTTCCTTTAAAGGAGCCAACAACTCTGAATGCTCCAGGGCCACTAACTAGCTTCTCTCTTTTGTAAAGTTGGCTCACGGTCTGAACTGGATTTATCCAGGAAATCTGCAAAGAATATGGCCTTATTAGTATGGCTCCTTGATGATCTATTTGCTCTTGAAAGTTTTGACTGTGGTTAGTGTTCCCTCCACATGTTGATTCAGAGAAACAAGGAACAGGTCAGAAACAGATAACTATTTTCCATGGATGCTTTCATAAAGCATGGACTCTGAATTTCGTATCTTGATCCTCCTTCAAAGGGTCATCTCTTTGATGTCCACACTATTCTTTTTTGATCTGACAGGGGAAAGGCTGCCCAAACCTGACCGAGGGAAAATGCGATTCCACAAAATTGCTAATGTCAACAAAGCCTTGGATTACATAGCCAGCAAGGGCGTGAAGCTGGTGTCAATCGGTGCTGAAGGTAAGAGAGGCGGTTGGTGGAAGTAGCCCTGATACCATGCTGACTTACAGTGGTGGTGGAGGGTCCGGACTGATGGATCCTGCCCCCCGCAACACACATACGTATGCTATTTACTGTGCCTGTGTCGTCAAGCTGTCCACTAAGCACTGGCTTGAGAGCAAATGGGAAACCAGGTTCTAGGATTATTTGTAAAGCATAGAGTCAAATATAATGCTTATTGAGCGGGCCACGGTGGCTCAGCAGGCAAGAATGCTTGCCTGCCATGCCAGAGGACCCGGGTTCGATTCCCGGTGCCTGCCCATATTAAAAAAATATATATATTATATATATATATATATTATATATATATAATGCTTGTTTAAACTGATTGCAGGAACCAGAAAGAACTTAAACATCATGGTGACTCTTAAGACAAACTACTTGTCTTATAGGAAGGAAGTGGCATCTTCTTTTTCTGTGGGAGATTAGGAATCATGGTCAGCTCGGCAGGAGCATGGAAATGGCAGGGATGTGGACAGTCCATTATGTGCAACTGACGCCGGCATAACTGCCAGTTGGGGAGCACTGGCAGGAGGTCGGGGTAAAGATGGCACTGAGACTGTGTATTTGATTATGTAAAACCTGCACTCATAGTCTTAAAGCTTTGGAAACTCCTGAGTGGTTTTCAGTGATCATACATATGCAAGTTTTGTGCTTATTATTAACTCGGGATTCATTTAAACTTGAGACATTTGGTTATGAGTACCATATTTATAACGGGACACATTGTGATGCATATAAAAAATAAACTGGTCTTTCCATATGTACACTTTCCAATGGCTCTGGAGTCAAAACTTATACATAGGAGAATGTTGTATACCGCTAACGTTGTATTTACATTAATTTGCTGTTGTTATGTTTCTTACCCGAAGAAATTGTTGATGGCAATGTGAAAATGACCCTGGGTATGATCTGGACCATCATCCTTCGCTTTGCTATTCAGGATATTTCAGTTGAAGGTAAAAGACATGCTTAAAAGTCTGATGGTATTAAGATATATAGAGTAATTTAAAAATTAAGCTCATAAATTTAAAATTTCAATAAGAGATTAAGATTGAATAGTCACTTGGATGATCGAGTGAAAGATATGTGAGCTGGGGCTTCATAAGTGTTTTATTTGTATGGAAAGAGACACTGGGGGTGGAATCACTTTGGAAATAATGAGCACATGTTCAGAACAGAAGTCACTTTTTGAAATGAGCATTTATTGAGCTTCTTTTTTGCTTATGATACTAGTAAGTTCACAATTATGACAATTCTTTGAGCTTACAGCTGAAACACTTTTTTTTAAAGGAAAAACTCTATTGAAATCAATTTTAAAAAACAAAATTTCTAAATATCTATTGTCATTTTGTCTTTCTGCCTAATAACTGTTCCGTCACTGTAATGGAATCTTAGTCCATACACTGCCACTGAAGATAAAAATCGTTAGGCTTTTACTCCCACTATATTCCCAAATATTTTGATGAATTCAGCCCTGTTGAAAAGTGTCAAATTGACTTTCTTAAAATTAGAACATTGCCTACTTAGCTCCCAAATTACACGAAGTATAGCTGCAGGATGTGTTTAAGGACAACCTGAATTGTTCAACTAGTCACCTTCCCCTAATTTTCTAATCATGTTCCTAAGCTGGTGACAGATGTGGGTGTTATTTTAAATTCTGCCCAGGCCAGACTGCCTTCTAACTCTGGACTTTTAAAGTGATTTTAGTTACTAATTAATCACCATACATTGAGAGCCTACTGCTTTCCAGACTTTGTACAATGTGACATAAAACCCTTTTTACTTTATCTACTTGTCCTTAAGGAGTTTAAAAGGTATTGAGGTTATTCCCTTCTAACATTGAAGACCCATGTATATCACCTAATATCAAATTAAGATATAATGACATTAAAACCTTAAAAATTCAGACTCAGATAGCTAGCTTGAATTAGTAAATAGTGTGAATTTGGAAACCTTTTTAAAATGTAATTTTGTTGATGAAAATAATGAGATGTTTCTTAAAGATTCCTGCTTTGTTAGAAAGATTAATTTGCAGTAATTTGATCACTTTTTATATACTTCTAAATTTAAATTTTTAAATTGAACCCACTTTAAATAACAAATACAATTTTAAAAAATTTTGTTCACACTAGAGCTGGACTTGCAAATACTTTTTTTCATAAATATTGTAGAGTTGAAATTGACCTCAGCTTTTTCTGATTCATCACAAATTTTCAAATTAGTGATAATATGAATTTAAAACTTTCTCTATTTCAAGTGTAACTATGAATGGTGTTATCCATTAGAGGCTTTCCCCAAAATTATTAAAGTTTTCCCCAAAATAAGAAGGTTGGATCATAGGATTTTATAAGATGCCACAATAAAAGGATATATTAACCTGCTTTCCAAAAAACCAATAAGACTGTTTTTCTGCCCTCAAGGCTATGAGAAAATTCTCCTACATTATCTTCTAGAAGTTGTATTATTTTTCACATTTTGGGGTATGGTATGAGGTGTAGGGGTCAAGTTTTTTTATTTCATAGGGATATTGTTTCCCAGGATTGTTTATTGGAGAGTGTCCTTTACCATCTAAGTAATAAACAAACAAACAACTAGTAAGAAAATAAACGTTAAAAAGGGGCAATTTCATTAGCAGTGCACCTAAATGCAGTGTCCAATGCAATAGATAATAAATTTAACTTATATTTTCATTTGTTTTAGCTTTATGGAGTGATTTCTTAACAATCTTGCTTAATTTCTATATGTCTATAAATCATTTGTATGATGATGTATATTTTGTAGAAAAAAAGACATTGTTATTAGAGCTGAATTCTTTGAGGAGCCATTGTCTCCTTCAATAAAATGATGGGCCTTTTCTAAGAAAGAAAATGTGAAATTAATATATCTGTTGATGAGGGCAGTCCATAAGTAAATGGATGGGGTTTCTTGGTGCATTGTCCAGTTTTTCATAATGGAATGACACTACCAATTTATGACATACTTTTTATACCCAAGATTATAGTTATGTGTGTGGGTGTATTATGCCAAATGACGACATTTCAGGTTTACCCTACACCTGTAGGGAGTAAAGTATACCAAAATCAGGCATAGAATTTACACAGACTTAATAACCTTTTGCTGAAATCGGCCTAAAAATCGACTTAGGAGTGAGGGAGATTCAGCTTTGATTAGAGTAAAGAGACATTGTGTGACATTCATAGCCTAAGAGCATTCAGATATATTCAGATAGAAATAGGTGAAACTCAGTGACTTATAAATCTGAACTTCAGAAGTAGTATTAAGATTTTGATCTTCTTTGCCTAGTAAGTATTTAAACATCATAGGATATAACACATTAAAGCAGAACAACTATATATGGACTTCCATATTACTTCACCTATACCAACTGATATCTTAATAAAGTCTTAGAACTTCCCATCTTTTTCCTTAACAGAAGTTTCTGGATAAGAGGCATGAACAGGAGTCATGCAGATTATTCTTAACAGCACATAAAACTTGGCAGGTGTGCATTTCAACTGAGTGATAGTTCAAAGGAAAGTCTGAACTGAAATGGACAGATTAGATAAATAATTATAGAACACTTATTTTGAGTTTTTAAAAAATCAACTTTAAGTCCTCCTAAGACAGAAGTCCACATTCTTACAGGGAACTGTCTAAATTGTTAGCTTTTAAATATAGACAGGATAATAGGTTATAGAAGTGGCCTTAAGGAACTATTAGGCTGTATCTACGTTTGGGTCTTCTGAGAAGCAGTTACCAAGATGGTAATAGAAGTGCTGGAGATTTGTCATTTATAAAGAATAGAGGGCGGGGGCAGGAGTGGCTGGGAAAGCTAGCAGATTGAAGTTTCTGACAGTGCCTGAGCTGGGGAAGGGAGGAGGATTGGGGAAAAAGAGTCTCAGACTGCTGTCCAGCTGTGAGGTCCTTCCAGCTAGGCCAACGGGGAGTCCTCAAGCCTGGGTTGCTCGATTGAGGATTCCTGTCTTGAGCAGGAATCGGCCAGCATTCGTACCCCCACAGCATGGGCTGGGAACAGACCTGGGGAGATTGCTGTCATCAGGATTGTGGTAGTGGATTCAGGAGTGTAGAGGCTGGGACAGCCAGTTAATTACCTGTGCTCCCAGCAGCAGAAATGCTGAACAATCCCTTTTTATGACAACCAGAGTGGTGGTATTTTAATTTGGTTAAAACTCACGTGACCAAACTTGAAATTTACCAATAAAATCCTTTAAGTATTGTAAAATCACTGGGTAAGGAAATACATTTGAGGACATATGACTTCACTCACATAGGGAATTCCATTTACCAAAGAACATAAGGTACAAATAAGATGGATGGCAGGTTAGTTAAGTCATAAACGTCACAGATTTTTTTTTTTTAATTTTCATAAACAAGGGTAAGTTAACAATAACCCAGAAATCTGGTTTTAGTATTTTTTTAACATTGTAATTTGTGGTTATTCCTGCACTGTCCTTTTGGAAGTCCTCAAATGTCATCAGGAGAAATCACTCAGTGGGATCAGAATTTCAACTACCATCCATTTGCCAAGCAGAGACAATGCTTTTGGTGATTGGCTACCGGTCACCAAACACACTAAATCATGTATGTTTAGAAGATGACTAGACCATGAGTATTTTCCTCTGGACATTTTTTCTTGGCTTTCATTACAGAAACCTCTGCCAAAGAAGGGCTGCTGCTTTGGTGTCAAAGGAAAACTGCCCCTTATAGAAATGTCAACATTCAGAACTTCCATACTAGGTAAGCCACCAGGATCTTTATATTCTCACTGGAATCCATGGGCTGTAGGGAGAACAATGCTTTCTTTGACTATTGTTTTTCTCCTTCTGTCTAAGAAGCACTTTATCTATGTAGGAGAACTAAGTATAGTTTGATGTTAAGGGTCTCCCAGGGAAAAGCGATTAGATTTAGGATGCTGGTAAAACAGCATTGTATTACAGGTAAATATTATGCAGTGCCAGATGGTTCCTCAGAATTTTGAGGGGTAAGAATGTGCCTTACTTTGACCCTCAGCTGTTGTTCAAAGAAAACAGGGATGGCTGTTGTTTCTCCGCAGTGAGGTGGAAGACCTGAGCAGAGTCGGCATACTCTCATGCTCTAATTACACCCTGATCCTTCTGCCCCAGGAGCAGTTCAAGAAAACAGAATGATACTTAATCATTCAGTGTTGTTACACTAGAATTCAAGAGAAGTAGGAAAGTTGTTTTTGACAAATTATAGGATACTGGACAAAAGAAATTCAAACATGATATAATTTTGTCATATGCTTTAGTCTTCTTTTTCATGCAGATCTTTTGTTATATTATATATAAGTAAAAGAGTTGACTCTGTTTTCCCTCTTTGGGTGGTGGCTTATCCATGAATATGAACAGGTCTGTGGGCGCCCATGGATAATCACAGAAATGAAGGATAAAGATGAGCCAAAAAGAAAAATCAGGGAGGTCCTTCTAGTGAAACAAATATTAGAGTATCTACTAATTTTGAGTGCCTCAATTGTGAGGCACTGAGCCAGGCTTGAAATTGCAAAGGCAAAAGGAAGGCTTCTTGTCCCTGTGGCATACTGCCTGGCAGGTAGGAGGGGTTGTGAAGGACTGGGGCCTTTGCCAGTGTAAACTTCAAAAGTGCCAGACTTACTTTCTCCTTACTTCTTGCTTTTCTTCCTTTGGTCCAAGTTTGAGACAACAGGATAGCCCTAATGCTTCCATCCAGGGTTTCCGTCTTCCCCTGACCCTTTGAGGAACTGAATTTCCACTTTCTGCTTTCCCTGAACCCGCAGTCACCATCAGTAGGCTCACAGTTTCGAGCTATTGTAAGGGATTTTTAGTGCTGGTGACTACAGGGAAACAGACTGGAAACGAAAATCCTCCCTGCTTAATTGTGTTTCTACCCTTCCATGCCCTTGCCTTTTATTTTTTAACTAAACAATCTTATGAAGAAAAACAGAAGAATACTGGGAGCTAATGATGGCTTTTTCAGTACGCTAAGAATTTTTAGAAGAAAGTCTGTTCTGGACATTTCAGGGTAGACGTCCTCGTGTGTGTTTAAGGGGCAGACCCCAGATAAGGAGCAGGAAGGAGACCTGAAGCTGAGACAGTGGAGAAATTCCAGGGCTGGAACGGCAGTGACGAAGGAGCAGAGCCGTGATGGTAGTAGAGTAGCATCTTCCCTCCTGTCACTGCCAGTTTTTCCACCACAGAACCAGATTTGGGCAGGAAACAGGGATGGGTTCCAGGCAAGAGCAGGCCTGAAGCTGTAAGTGGAGAGAAGAGGAGCAAGGATGGAAGTCCCCAGCAGGTCCAGGGGAGAAGAGTGGTAACCGGGCCACAGGGTCTCAGGGCTGGGGTTAGGAGGAAGGTACACGGGGCCTTTTGTACATTAAATCAGACAGAAGCAGGTTAGGGACTGCACATCCCAAATTTCAGGTAAACATCTGACCAATAGCAGAACGTTGCCGCTGCTTTATCTTGATTAACATGTATTCCTGTTCTTTTCAATGGTTGTGAAGCTGGAAGGATGGCCTTGGACTCTGTGCACTTATCCACAGACACCGACCTGACCTCATTGACTACTCAAAGCTTAATAAGGTCGTTCTGGGTGGCCCAGCATGCGGGCTCTGACTCGTGCACCGAAGCATGCCTGAGAAAGAGCACATCAGCACTGAACTAACAGCAAAACGCCCAGCGGCTTGCAGAAAAAGTCAAAGGGAAAACATATTCTCCCAGCTAGGTTTTCACATATTGAAAAATACGACAAGGCAGCCAGGAAATTATTTATCTGATCTAGTTAGGGCAAATACAAGACCTAAAACCATGTCACCCTATTTTTGTCAAAATTAAGACATGTTTGTTGATTTGTCTTGATTTAATATGAAGGGTTATGTAATGTTGCTGAGAAATTTTACACTCCTGGATTGTAAATAAGAAAAGTGAAGCATTTATTTTCTGGGGTAAGAAAGATTCAAATACTCCAAATCTGTAACAATTTCTCTTTATCTTTTTTGGGGCTTTTCAGGTGCAGAGGTAGTTATTGAAAATTGATTAACTTCTTTCTCACACAAGGGATACGTAATTACTGTCTTGCTATTGATATAAGACATTAATCATGGCCTTAGAAAAGAAATGTTTTTTTCTGCAGAAAATTCAGTTTAGAAAGCTTTAGTTCTCCCTTTAAGGTTGTCTCTTAAGTCTCTAATCAGTGTTTGAATTCTTTCTTTAAAAGTAGTTTTAAAATGTAAAAGAAAATTAAGTACCTCTTCTGAACCTTGTGGTGGCTGATTTATGTTGCCCTGAAAAAATGACACTTAGAAAGATTTAAAGTTGAAAACATTGCATGTCCCTGATAAACATTCTTCCAAGTGATATTACATCACATTTCTTTCTGGTTGCTGGTGTGCTTAACAGGCTGCTTGTATTGAATTTCTGTGTTTTGGCATGGAATCCATCCTCTTGCATGCTTCCCCCCACCCTTGTGTCATGATGGTTGTTAGAAGAATCTTTCTGCTTTTACTACCTTTTTAAATTTTTAATTACCCACCATCTCCTTTCTGGCCTGTCTCCACTGACTACAGGCTATTACATGAAGAATTTACTCGATTCTAAAGGTTGACTATTATAACACTATAATATTGCAAAAGAGAATTGAGCAACCACCGTTTATTTGCCTTTCAATGAATTTATTTTTTTATGCTTTGAGTCAATCTGAAATGTTTCAAAATGTCAATTCAGACAATTTGAAATGTTTCAAAAATATAGACAAAGTCCTTTCTTAAAAAAATTAATCTTTATCTCATTTGAAAAATGACAAGATCATACTGGACAGATCCAACTTCATTAGCTGTTTATAATGGTCAGTTTTTGTTACAAAAACTCGATATCCCTATGGTAATTGACCACTGAAGATGGGTGGAAAAATGATAATAATAACAGTAACAGTTAATAATTTTATGTAGTATTATACCAGACATTGTTCTAAGTGTGTGTTTGGGTATGCATATATATATACATACATATGAGATATATATCACACACACACAAATATACATATTCATTCAGTCTTCACAATACACAGTAACCCTATAAAGTAGGTACTCGTATTATCCCAATTTTACAGATGATGAAACTGAGACACAGAGATGTTTAGTAATCTGCCAAGGTCACACAGCTAGTAACTGAGCCAGGAAATATTTAATTGCCGCATTTTATCTTTTTAAGTTTATAATAAGATAGCTTTCGCGATTTGAAATTCATTGATTACTCTGTTTTTAATGTCAACTCTTTCATATATATATATATATGAAACTATATATATATAGTTTTTATTCAGCTATTCGGCTTTGTAAACGTTTAAATAAAATATGTATCTAGGATTCATTTACTGATATAGCTTTAGCAGCTTTCAATAAAATTATTATAGACTTTATTAAAACAACATCTTATTGAAAAAAATGTTTTGCCTGAAATAATTGTTTACTCTGAGAGGCTAGGGAGTCTAATTTGGTTTCTTCATTTAGCATTGTGAATACTGCACTTTCCAAATGCTTCACAGTTTTGAGAAGATTGTGCTCATTGCATAACATTGCAGTCTTCTAAAATATTTTAATGATTTTGATGTTAAAATTGATTAAATTCACCCCTGAACTAACACTACTTTTCAGTTTTATTTTTCTATTTTGTATACCCCCATCCAATTTTAGACTCATAATGATTAATTTCTTTAATAGATCAAAACAAGAAATGGTGTCGTTTAATTTTTCAATATTTCAGTTACATGCTTTCTGGTTAAATTTGTTATGCATAAATATTTAATTAGTTTTATAGTAGAAGATAAATATAATCTTATGAACAAAAATTTCATCCCCATTTTCCCTTATAATTAAAAAATTTTACCTCTTTTAGCCTTTAACGTCATAGGAATAAATATCTTTTCTTTTTATAGTTATCTTGGTGGCATTCTTTTCTAATCTAAAAATTTCACTTAGTAGCATGTTGCTTCACTTCTCTATGCTTTAGCTTTCTTGTGTTTAAAATAAGGGTGTTAGACTAGATGATCTCCAAATACCTTTCTAGGTCTGCAAAATCTCTTTTAGAGTGATTTAAATTTTTTTACTAATAGGGTTGAAAGTGAGCTCTGAAGCTTTCAGGGTGTTCTTTCTTGTCAGTGAGAAAATATTTAACAATTTGTCTCCTATCCTCAAAGCATTCGTACTCAAATCTTTTGCTCACATTTTATGAATTGGATTATGCATGGCTTGTTTGGTTTTTATGATTTTTGGTGCTTCTCTAAACCTGTAAAGTGGTTGGGAAAAGGTAAGAAGTGAAGTTATTCAGACTGTAATGTTTGTGGGTGGATGGGAGGGTCTTCTCCCAAAAGTGAGATACATTGTTTATAAATCCTGTTTAAATTTTAAAAAACAACAACAATGGGTTTTGTTTTTTCGTACAGGATGACCCAATAGGAAATATTAACTTGGCCATGGAAATTGCAGAGAAGCATCTTGATATTCCTAAAATGTTGGATGCTGAAGGTGAGATCAAAATTATGTTTATTGATCTATATAAAATCTATGTACTGTTTATGTTTACAGGAGAACCTTTGTAAAACTGTATAGCAAGTTACATCTGAAGTACTTATGATTCCCAACAAGTTTCTATCATTGGCCACATGAGTATTAGACAGTTTCATGTGTAGTTTGTTCATAAGTTATTTTTTTAAATCCTGCTCAAAAGCAGACCAACAAAACTACAGGGAAAAGATTTATAATAAAAAAAATTAAAAGTACAACTTTCATTAAGAAACAAAATGCTTCAGTTTATGATTTTCAAAGAAAGACTTCCTATGTTTTATGTTTTCAACAACATAATGTATTTTCCTTACCATATTCAGACAAGTTTAGCAAATAAATCCCTTTATGAAGTAGTTAAGTTTTCACAAGGTAAAAATCCTTCCTTCCAACAAAAAGTTATAGCATTGAAATACAGGATATGGAGCATTTAGCCAACAGCATGCCATCCAAACTTTCCCATTTCATTTTTGATTAGTTTTAATTTAATTAGATTTCAAAGAGCTTCCATGGTTTTTTTCAACTTGGCATCACTCATCCTTGTGACGAGTTTCAAATACCTTTTGTGGGGAATATGTGTGAGTTGTACCTACTGCACACCATTTAAAGCACACATATGTCAAGATCATTCATTTCATTTATTCATAATTCATTTTTCACTCAACAGACATTTATTGAGTACCTGCCATAAGCAAAGCCCTCTTTTAGGTACTACAGGGGGTAATTAGGTGTATGAGATGGGAGCCTGTCCTCAAGGAGCATATATTCTTATATTACCGTGTTTGTTGTTGTTATTGTTAGTACTTGCTAAAGGCTTGTTGCTTTCTCTAATTAGTATTGTTGGGGAAAAGCAAAGAACTTGATTAAGATCAACTTTCCATTCTTCCTTATCTTGGGTGATCTTTCAATTAGGACTCTAATTTTTCCTATTTATTAGTTTTGCCCTTTAATCAAAAACCTATCTTATTAGATGTTAACATTGGAATCACTATTCAGAATCTACTTACCATTTTTCCAAAACTCACAGGGGAGAAAGTAAATAAAACAATGAAGAAGCAACATAAAAAATTTCCTTTTCCTCTTTGTCCATCTGTCATCTCTAAGCTAGGTTTGCATTGGTGTTGTCTCTCCTTTGACCTAGCCATATGGTATAAACTCTATTCAGAGTTTACCCAGTTGAATACTAAAGAGAGGAGAAAATAAGTGATGCTTAGTGAATTCATTTCCAGTTCATTAATGCCTCCCTTATTCCTAAAGTTGAGGATGAGTTTCATATTCAAAATTTATTTATGCTTATTATAAGAATCAGGCATTGCTAACATTCTTCTCAGTTCTTAAGTTTTCACTTAATTTCTGAGTCCTGGTCTCGGAATATATCTATTCTTTTTATCCCTTGCAATGGGTGGGAAGGGATAGCACTGTTTTTATTTCCTCCTCCTTTGTGACACACCCCAGTCTCCTATTACGTTGCTTCGTCTTTCCTCTTGAATGGGTCAGGAAAATGCTCACACACTTTCTTATTATCTTAGTATAGTAATTCCTCATAAAAATCTATTAGCCAAGGGTTAAAAACATGACTGATTTGGGTGTGGAGCCTATTGTATTTTGAACCCCAAATAGATTTCCCTCCACGAGTTGCCCTCTGTATACATTTGGACTTAACGTCACCACAGCATTACAATGAAAATTTTCTTATCTCTGCTGTTCTTTTATTGTAATACCATGTCCAGGGCGGGCAACAGTGGCTCAGTGGCACAGTTCTTGCCTGCTGTGCTGGAGACCCGGGTTCGATTCCAGGAGCCTGCCCATGCAAAAATTATATATATGTGTATATCATGTCCACATGTCCATCTCTCAGATTGCTAATCCCTTTGGTGATCCTTGCTTTCCCGCCTGCTGTGGTTGACCTTCCCTTCTTTCATTAGTGCTGGCCTGAATCCTAAATGGAGATTTCTAGTGCTAATTGACCCACTCATCCATTAACTATTACTTGCAGTAAAACTCTTCCTTATCTTAACTCTCTACCATACTTTTAAAACACTATGAAAATTATTTCCCTATTTTCCTCCCCAAGCCTTTTTTAGGTGAGAACTAGGTTTAGATTTGTGGGTGCCTGTGTTCTGTGTGTACTTGGAACAGGACTTTTGATGACCCCTGGGCCTTGAAGGGCAATGGGAAGTCCGTGGGAATGTACAGTGTGTACATTCTCTCATATTCTAGAGGTCTTATTCCAGCCATGGATTTGACTTTCTTTCTAGTTGAGGGCTCTTCTGGAGTAGTCATGTCCTTTTCTCTTTGATAGTTTCTGACTTTTTAGGAGATACACTTTCTTTGATGTGAACAAGATTTTAACAACATTGGGAGGGTGAGGTAGAGATTCTTCCTTTGATTCCTCTGCCCCTTGAGACAGCCCTTAGCAGAAGCAGAATCCTGACGTAATTAGAACATCCAAGGAGTTAACCTTCTTTTCTCCACACAGATTTAGTATACACTGCCAGACCTGATGAAAGAGCCATAATGACTTATGTTTCCTGTTACTATCATGCTTTTGCTGGTGCACAGAAGGTGAGGATGTAAAACATGACTCACCTCTCACCTTTCACCTTCTGTGTCTTAATTTTTTTTCAATTGTTTTCTTTTTTTTTTTTTTCTTCCCCCACGCCTCTGAGTAAGGAAACCTGTCTGGTTCTGAGGAGGCAGTCGTTTGTCTCGTTTAGTCTAGTTTTCTTTGAAACGCGACTATTTATCCACATAGTAGTAAGCTGTTCATGTTTGTTTTCCCGAAGATTCTGTACTGTTACACAACTCCACATCCTTTGTAATAATATCCTCTGAAAACCGAGTGGCTAGGTTTTACCTTAGAGAATTACAAAGGTTAACTTAACTCTCTCTATTGATCGAACCAAGCTTGTGAACAAGGTCAAAGAGCAATGCATCAAAAAATGGTATTGCCAAGGTGGAGGTGGAAAGGATGTGTGGTCACATGATGCTGTTTTCTCTCTTCCTAGTGTTTATTTCAGCAGTTAATACACATGGTAGCAAAAGTCATAGTAGGTACAAGCTGTATATACCCTTCTCTTTAGATGTTTTGTTAATGTTAGTTTCTACAACTGGTGAGGTAAGTACATAAAGAAGATTAAAAGATGTGCCCTTTCCAGTGTATTTCATCCTCACACAAGCCAGTGCCGTTTACAGGGCAGATAGCTAACAAATTATGAGGGTGGGGGTGGGAAGGTGGCAGGAGAGATGGGACAAGAGAGCTCTGCTAGTATTCTCAGCATTTTGCAGAGCGACACCCATTCCTCGGAGCAAAAGCACCAGATGCGATACGGTCTAAAGACAAGATGGGCCCTCGTAGTCACTAGGAAGCAGTAACAGCTCTAAAATGCAGCAGATGGGTTCCCATCTTCATGGGATAGTTTCTAAAACCCATCAAAGGGCGGCGAGAAAACAAACTATTAGTTTGATCATTAAAAAAAAAAAAAGTTAGTTCCAGTCATTCTGTTCATGAACCATTTCAGTGATGGTCCTTCCTGAGGTTCAGGACTGTGGGCCCATGGAACACCCAGAAAATTGATCAGTGTAAGCCAAATTGTTCTTCCCTTTGTTCATCCTGGTTTTTCCTCTTCATTTGTGTGTGTGTGTGTGTGTTTGTTTTCTGTGTTATTTTTCCCTCCCTTCAGACATTGTGAACACTCCTAAACCCGATGAAAGAGCTATCATGACATACGTTTCCTGCTTCTACCATGCTTTTGCGGGAGCAGAGCAGGTATTCAACACTCATCCATCCGGGTTGCTGTGCTGCTCTTCTGCATCGGTTTTAATTGTGTGTGTGTGTACTTGGGTGTGTGTTTGTGCGCTTCCCATCCTACCTTGAATCTAAGTGTTTTATAATGACCTAATATGGCAAATTCCAAACTCTGAAGTTTTAAACAGCCTTAACAAATAGTTCCTCAAGTGTTTTAATCCCTTCCCTTTAAGATATTTCTTTTATTTCATTAGTGAATTGTGGAAAACATTTTTGCTTTAGGAGAAAAACAAGTGCTTTGAAAATTGAGCCACATTCATTGAGCGGTAAAGGGAATATTGGACAAGGAGAATGAATGCCTTTTCAATGCCCCTTGTTCTCTGCCTACATATTGCCTTCACTGTTCAATGGTTTGTTCTAACATCTGTATAGATTAATCCTATTTTAAAAGAAATACTAAAATGGATAACACTGTTAAAACCTAAAAAAAAAAAAGCACAGTGCTCAAGACAGATAGTCTGAGGACATTGTAGGAGAATGTCCTTCAGCTTTCATAGTCACTGTTTCGTTTTCTTATGCCTTTGCATAGCTCTACTTAGAGATTCCTTATAGACTGGGTGGACCAAGTAGGTATTATTTGTGTGATCTTCTTAAGGCTGCCACCAGAAAGTGATAACTGGAAATTGGCCCATGTTAGACTTTAGAGGCAGGGTTTGGGACAGGCTATGTAGGCCCGGAAGCTGGGATTGTCACGCTTCGCTCCTTAATTCATCACATGACTGTGTTCAGGGCACCTGGCCTTTCCCAGCCCAAGTTCTCGTTCCACAAAACAAGGATACAGAATGGTTTATTACCTCAACGACTTCTTATGTAGAGTAAACAAAGTGTTAAAAGCAAACTCAGCTCTGTGGAAGAATACCATTTAGTAAGTTCTAAGTGTTCTTTTCAGCAGAATAGTCTTCAGTGAGCTCCAGTACGATGACATATATGTTCAGGATCCAGCGATTTTTGCTTTGATCAAGTATGCTCATGTTATTCAGAGAGTTTTCTACTCCATGGTCATGAGTTCGATGGAGCATTCAAGTAGATGCACAGGGACTAATGAGCCTGTTTTCCTTAACCCATATATATTTCTGTTACTAACTTGTTGTTTTACAAAGCTTTTGTTTTAGACTAATGGTATCTCCCCATTATTCCCCTACAGTATATTCAGCCTGCCGTGTGAGTCTGTGTGAAAACTGTAAAAAAAGGTGTGAATTGATTCATAATATTAAAAAGCCATACCCTCAATCTTATTACACCCCAGCCTGGAATCTGCACCATTGACAGCACGCCATTGTCCTCATTACCTCTCATCCCGGCCATGTTCAGTGTTGTGTATGCACATCCCTGTCGAGAGAGCTGTCCTGTTTACCTATTGTGTTTTACAGGCCGAGACAGCAGCTAACAGGATATGTAAGGTTCTTGCTGTGAATCAAGAGAATGAGAGGCTGATGGAAGAATATGAGAGGCTAGCAAGTGAGGTAAAGGAAACTGGTGACCTGTGGTCCTGTCCATACTCACCCAGAGGATGAGGCACAGAGGGTGAAAACGGATTGTCACTGTTAGTTTTTCGCATTTTGTATCTCTGATAGTATACAAGTAGGAAAATACACTTGATCTCAGAGATTGTTCATTTCGTAGCAAATTAATCATTGGCACGAATGTAATCCCAATGGCCTTTCTAGCAACCCCAAAGTGTACAGATAGTTTGCATGTTATAAGATAGTAAACTGTGATTCCATTCTCAGCTCTGTACCTCCAGGGTTGGATGCCCCCAGAGGACATTGCATTACTTGTTTTTTGTTTTTTCACCTCCTTCATTGGCTACTGATTTCACATACAATGCTGTGCATATTCGGAAGCCTTGCTCCACACAGTAAGCCAGCGTCAAAGAGCCTGCTTAGCCTGTTCTGAGGCTCAGCTTTGTGTGTGTATATAAATAAATACCTAGAGGGAAATCTGGGAAAGATAGAGCCCTCTGACCACGATATTTGAGCATGAGTTTCTGTGGTGCTTTTCCACAGCTCTGCAGCTAGATTCTTGGTTAACATAGTACTTTTCATGTTGCTCTTCTCTTTTTTCTTCTATAGCATAAATAGCATCAAACAGTCTTGTCACTACCACCACATTGTTTCCCTAATGCACTCTGTGGGCTAAATGAGGTGCATAGCCACACTGTATCTAAATTGAACTCAACACAGTAACACCTATTTTGAGACCAAGCAATTTTTGCTCTGACTTGATTTAGCTGATATTTGGTCTGTACTGGGTAAAAGTATCAGGACACTTAGAATAAATCCAACCAAATTGTTTATATTAATCCAATATGATGATATTGAGTTTATATTTTCATATACTACTATGGAAAAGTTCAGTTTGGCTGCATTGTTTTAATGCTAGAGATAAACTTTGGCATTAAAGCATGACAAGGACTGAAGGATAGACAGTCCTTAATAATTATATCCTTCCTTTTCTTACTTGGTTCTTTACTTATCCTCTTCAAACTCTTAAACTATGGGTACTTCTCTGTTTTAACTAATTTTTTTTTTGTATAATCTGATGATATTTTCCAAGGAATCAAAAGGCATAAGTGTGAATAAGTGGGTTTTCAGTGGGTTCTTTCTAAGGCCGAGGTAGTAATTCAAGAGATAGGATGTCTGCTTCATCCTTAATCACTGCCATTTTCACTTAAATCATGTGGATTTTCTGAAAAGCTAGATGCTAAAATATACTTTGGAATTGAGTCAGTCTCAGGTTTGCAAGACATTGATGTAGTAAATAAATTCATTACACTTGAGCTTATTTAAAATACAAATATGTCTTAAGTTAAACCCAACTCTCTGCTGATTTTATTACACGGCATTTCTAACACACTAGGTCTTTTCTAAATTTGAAAGCTCCATCCAGCATTTGTCTGCTATTGTCTGGTCCCTGAGTTTCCTGTAAATGTCACATTTTTGTAAAACATGACTTGTGCTGACTTTAAGTTTTCTACCTGCGTGCGGTATTGTTGGGTGATTACTGGTGGCCGTGAGTGAATTGTAGATTGGCCACATGAATACCCTGTCTGAAGACACTAAAGATTTCATTCATGCTATAGCGCATTGAGGTGCCTTTCCCCTCCTTTTAGTCAGGGATATTTGCAATCACACTTCTGTGATTTTAGGAAAATCAGGTTAATCCATTGCAAATTGTTAGGTGCCTCTATTTTTTAATTGGGGGAAGTGTGTTAGGGAAGTGTTTTCAGCAGCATCTTTGTGTTTGGGGAGCAGCTTTTGGAATGGATTCGTCGCACCATCCCCTGGCTAGAGAATCGGACCCCTGAGAAGACCATGCAAGCCATGCAGAAGAAGCTGGAGGACTTCCGGGATTACCGTCGAAAGCACAAACCCCCCAAGGTGCAGGAGAAGTGCCAGCTGGAGATCAATTTCAACACCCTGCAGACCAAGCTGAGGATCAGCAACCGGCCGGCCTTCATGCCTTCCGAGGGCAAGATGGTGTCGGTGAGTGGCTGAGGGAAGCCCTCTTTTATCCATAAAGGCTTTGACCTGGCTCCCTTCAGTGATGTGCCACTGAGATGGAGCCAGCTTGCTTAAATCTTTCCAACTACATGAAATTAATGTTGGCCATGTAACTACTTCATTCTTCATTTCTTCCTACAATAATGCAGTTCTTGACTACTAACTATGATTGATACGGTACCTTGCAAAGAGCAGGCCTTTAATCAATACTTGATTAAAGTATTGATTAAAGCCTTCTCCCTCTTCTCCCCCTCCTCATGACCTTGCCTCATTTTCCTCTATCAGATCTATCAGCATCTAGATCATGTATTCTCTATTCCCTTCTGTTATGACCTATTCCGTTAGGCTTTCTCAAGCTCTTATTCCTACATTTACCTCTCTTTGCACTGAATCATTCTCGTAACATTGTAAAAGTGCTCAAGAATCTGCCAAACAGAGTCCCCTAGGGGGAATAGTGAGAAAGGGGGAAAATTCAACTTCCCCAATTGGAGAATTCTTGATGTTCTCACAAGCAGTGGGGACAACCAAAGCAATAGGCTGAGACCCCAATCTTGGGGTTTGTTCATAAGAAACTTAACCCCACAGAGGTCAGGCTAAACCTACTTAAAATTAGGCCTAAGAGTCACCCCCAAGAGAACCTCTTCTGTTGCTCAGATGTGGCCTCTGTCTCTCAGCCAACACGACAAGCAAACTCACTGCCCTCCCCCACCCTACATGGGACATGACTCCCAGGGGTGTGGACCTTCCTGGCAATGTGGGACAGAAATCCTAGAATGAACTGGGACTCAACATCAAGGGATTGAGAAATCCTTCTTGACCAAAAGGGGGAGAGGGAAATGTGACAAAATAAAGTGTCAATGGCTGAGAGATTTCAAACAGAGTTGAGAGGTTATCCTGGAGATTATGCTTACACATTAAATAGATATCACCTGTTTAGTAAGGTGTAACAGAGAGGCTGGAGGGAATGCCTGAAAATATAGAGCTGTGTTCCAGTAGCCATATTTCTTGAAGATAATTGTATGATGATATGGCAGTCGCAGTGTGACTGTGTGGTTGTGAGAGCCTTGTGTCTGGTGCTCCTTTTGTCTACTTTATCAATGGACAAGTAAAACATATGGATTAAAAATAAATAAATAATAGGGGGAACAAATGTTAAAATAAATTTAGTAGATTGAAATGCTAGTGATTGGTGAAAGGGAGGAGTAAGGGGTATGTTATGTATGAATTTTTTTTCTGTTTTCTTTTTATTGCTTTTTCTGAATTGATGCAAATGTTCTAAGAAATAATCATGATAATGAATATACAACCATGTGACGATAGTGTGAGTTATTGATTATATAACAAGAACAGAATGATCATATGATAAGAATGTTTGTGTTTGTATGTGGTTATGTATCATAAATAAAAATAAATTAATTTAAAAAAAGAAAGGGAGGGGTAAGGGGTATGGTGTGTACAAATTTTTTTCTGTTGTCTTTTTATTTCTTTTTCTAAATTGATGCAGATGTTCTAAGAAATGATCATGCTGATGAATATGCAAGTATGTGATGATACTGTGAACTGCTGATTATATATGTAGAATGGAATGATCATATATTTAAAAAAAAAAAGAATCTGCCAAACAAAAGTAAAAACCTCCAGTGATTCCACATCTCCTTATAGCTATTGCCCCATTTCTCTGTTCCCCTTTGCAGCAAAACATCTTGAAAGAACTCTTAATGATAATGATACTCAGCTCCTTACCTCCCATTTACTGTTACTCTTCAGTCTTCAGTCCTCTCCTCCACTGAAACTGTTCTTTCAAAGTCAGTAGCTTCCATGACAATCCACTAGTCACTTTTCATATTCCTGGGTCTCTCAGTAGCTTTTGACCCAGTTGACCATTGCCTCCTTCTTGAAATTCTTTCCACTCTTGACAGTCCTGGCTTTCTACCTCACCAGCAAGTGCTTCTCAATCTCTTTGGAAGGATTTATCTCCTCTACCCAGTCTCTACATGTTCCATGGCTCCCAGGCTTGGTCCTGACCACTCTTCTCTTTCTTTTTCCAGGTTGCCCATGGCTTTAATTACCACCTGTAAAGCCGATGCCTCCCAAATTTACATCTCTAGCTCCAACTTCTCTGTTTCAGGCTCATATACCCACTTGGTTGTCTCAAAGCATTTCACCCCTAACACATCCACAATAGTCCTCCCACAGTTTTCTCTCCCTTAGCAAATGATATCACCATCCTCTAAGTTGCCAAAGCCCCAAACCCAAATGTCATCTTCCATTCTTCCCTTTCTGTCACTTTCTTGCATCCGATTTCTCAGCAAGCCTTATTGGGTCTATTTCCAGATGTCATCTTAAATCTGTGCCCTTCTCTCTACCTCCACTTCCACTGCACTTTTTTTTTTTTTAATTTGCATATGGGCAGGAGGCACCAGGGATCGAACTCCAGACCTCCAGCACAGCAGGTTGGAGCTCTGCCTGCTGAGCCACGGCAGCCACCCTCCACTGCACTATTTTAAGCCACCATTCAATATCTCTCCTTGGACCTTGCAGTTTCTGTTTGCTAAAGCTGCTGGAATGCAATGTACCAGAAATGGATTGGCTTTTACAAAGGGGAGTTATTAGGTTACAAATTTACAGTTCCAAGGCCATGAAAATATCCAAATTAAGGCATCCAAAGAAAGATATGTTGACTCTTTAGAAAGGCCGATGATGTTCAGGGTTCCTCTGTCACTTGGGAAGGCCTGTGGCTGGCATCTGCTGGTCCTTTGCTTCTGGATTGCATTGCTCACAGCTTGATTCCAGTGGTTTTCTCTCTGAGCTTCTGTAGGTCCTTACTTGCTCCTCAGGGACACCTCTCTGAGCAATCTGTGTCCTGCAGATACACTCTTTGTGTCTCCAAGGGCTTTTTCTCTCTCTGGGCTCTGTATTGGCTATCTCCAAAATGTCTCTGGGCATTTCTTTTCGCTCTCTAAATGTCTCTGGGCTCTGTCAGCTTTTACTGTCTTTTTATCCTCTCACAAAGGACCCCAGTAAAGAGGATTAAGACCCACCTCGAATTGGGTGGGTCATCTCCATGGAAATAACCTAATCAAAAGGTCCCACCTCCAACAGGTCTGCATCCGTAAGAATGGATTAGAAGAACATGGATTTTCTGGGGTACATAACAGTTTCAGACCAGCACACTTGCAATAATCTCTTAATTAGCTCTCTTTTTTTTTTTTGCCTTCGAAAATTCATTCTCCAGGCAGCAGCCACAGTAATCTTTCAAAATTGTGAGATTGTCTCCTTCTTTTTCAAAACCTCCAATGACTTCCCAAGTTATTTAAATTAAAACCCAAATTCGTTATCCTGGTCCATGAGGTTGAACATGATCTGATCTCCTACGACCCCCCATCTCTCCCAATCTTGCTAATCTTATCTCCTACCATTCTGCCGCTCACTCATCGTACTACAACTACTCTGGCCTTCATTTAATTCTTCCAGCACCCCAAGCTGATCCCCTCCTTTGGCCTTTGAACTTGTCCCCTTGGCCTGGAGCTCTGATTCCCCAGTCCTTCATACTGGAGGCTTTTTGTCTCGGTGAGGTCTCAGCTCAAATGCCACTTCCTTTAAAAGAGTGTTCTCTAATCTCTAAAGGAGCCACCCCCTACCAGACTATCAGTGTCACTTGATCCTGTTTTGGTGTTCCTTCATAACATTTATCACCATCTGAAATTAACATTTAGTTAATTACTTATGCATTTATTGTCTCCCCTCCCCCCATCGTGAAAGCTACACGGGGCACTTTATAGGTGCTGTTTACTTTTATGAAATTTCTCACTGCCACACCATATCTGGCACATGCTGGATGCTCAATAAATAGCTGTGGGTGGGTGGATGAATGGATTATCCCTGTCCTGAGTCAATTGTTTGAATTGAGTCACTCTGAAGCTTTTGTCTCTTCTAGCCAGAAAATTAAAATCCTGTAAGTCTTTGTCCAAATCTGGAGAAATGCCAGGTATTTATCAGCTGTATTGGTTTTAAACCCCCCCAGGAATAATTAAGACATTTGGAAACCAAAATAGCTTAATGGGGGGAAATAAAAAAGAAAATAAAAAAGGAAAACACTATGGAACATTTAGGGCATTTATAATATGAAGCCCACGAGGCCAGGGTGTAAATTAATGTCCTTTCCCTTTGTCCTCAAATCTCCCAGGATATTGCTGGTGCTTGGCAGAGGCTGGAGCAGGCAGAGAAGGGTTATGAGGAATGGTTGCTCAATGAGATACGGAGACTGGAGCGCTTGGAACATCTGGCTGAGAAATTTAGGCAGAAGGCATCAACCCATGAAACTTGGGCTTATGGTGAGTAGACTGCACCCTGATTTGGTTTTCAAAAGTCGGACTTGTGCTGTGAACAGAAGCCATAATGTGTAATTACTAACACTGTCCCTAACATCTGTGACCCTGTGGGCTGGTGTCCTCACCTTTTTCTGCTTTGTTCCCTCAGTATTAAATTTCTTTGAGAGGTAAAGACATGAAAATTCATATTCTAGTTGAGCAGGTGATGTATCTCTGCATAAAATGATACCCAGAAAGTGCTCTTCCTGTACTTACTATGTGAGGCCTGGCCTCCTTCTGTCTTTCCCTCTTTTTTTCTATTTGCTTCAACAAGCATCTTTTTATTCCTGAAGTGTAGATCTGGCTCTGGCCCATATACAAGCTTCTGATAATTTAATGGTTATTAAATTCCACAAAGCAATATAATTTCCCACTTAGAAAATCTTCTTGGAAAAGAAGGATCTTTTTTTTTAAGTAGCCTAACTTCCTTATTTCACTTAGATCCCTCTATTTCTTTCAGGCCTTGCAAACATACCTGTTTCCATAGCTGTGATGATGTGCTCATAATGTGTTCTGGTTATCTGCTGGATTAAGTAGTAATGCCCTTCTTGTCGAAGTGGAAGAGTACATCCTTCTCCCCATCGCATAATTGTTTATTTTGAGGAACAGTCTGGGAGCTTTCCCCTCCTTCTTTGGTTGCTTTTTGTTTTATTATTGCTCAGTTGTTTGTATTGCATAGAAAGGGAGGTAAGGTCAGGAATCCTGGTGCCAGATAGGATTCTGACAGCTCTGATACCTAGCGGCTGTGTGCCTTGGACCAATTCTTAACCTCTCTGTGCCTGTGTCCTCTTCAAAATAGGGATAACAATAATACTTACCTCATAGGGTTTTTTATGAAGATTTAATGAGTTCATATTTACAGAGTATTTAAATCAGTATCTGGCACATATAGCTATGTTTTGAGTGTTAAATCTGTGAACATTTGCTTTCCATTTCTAGCTTTACAGGATTCATTTCTTAAAGGCTGTTAGACAGGAATTCAATTTGGGTCCAGTTATGATGACCAAGACAGTCTCTGGATTTATTAAATATTTACAGGGAAATAGGTGGAGGTTCAGAAAGGGAAAATCTCTAATAAAAAATGCAATATGCATTTTTTTAAAATTTGCATATGGGCAGGAGGCACCAGGGATCGAACTCCAGACCTCCAGCACGGCAGGTTGGAGCTCTGCCTGCTGAGCCACGGCAGCCGCCCTGCAATATGCATTTAACCACTGAAATTATAGAATTCAAACAAAAAGAATTGGGATAGGGGTGGAACCAGCGGCTGGGCAAATAGGGTACAAATGGCTTGTCAAACCATACCAGGTAGCTTTTGTGAGCTAATACTTACTAATCTAACTGAGCATCACACCGGAAAATCAGATACTTGTTTCTCAAACTTATGAAAAATCCAAATTTGTTTTTTAGCATGCACTAATCATGCTCCTCCTGCCTTTCTTTGTAGACACGAGCTTTCAGGACCCAAAGGGAGCTGGTGCATGGTTAGTGGGTGTGACAGCCTGAATTCCAATTGAAATACTTGCCTACCTCTTCAGTACTGTCATTCCACACACACACCCCTTCCCATACCCCTTCTCTTGGGTCTTTGGAATTTTAATGATCACCAAGAACTTTGCTGATAAGAAGCAGCTGATGTGTGGAATCAGAGTATTAATAATCACAGGCTCCAACCTTTTCAGGCAAAGAACAGATCTTGCTGCAGAAGGATTATGAGTCCGCATCTCTAACCGAAGTCCGGGCTTTGTTGCGGAAACACGAGGCATTTGAGAGCGACCTGGCAGCTCACCAGGACCGGGTGGAACAGATTGCAGCCATCGCTCAGGAGCTCAAGTACGTTCTATTTCCAGTCGAGCAGCTGCTGACATTTAGCTGATCCACTCTTTCCACTGAACCCGATCAGGTCGTAGGGACAATGTAAGGATTCCACAGATAGTTTCCTGAGAGTGTTATCTGGAGGGACTAAAGCCGCCTGCCTTTCTTTTCCTGCACTTCACTTAGAACCAAACCAGGGAACTCTGGGCTACAACTTTTCTTGTTTTTATATGATTGTGGGTTTTTTTGTTTTGTTTTGTTTTTTACTAAATAGGCTTTTAAGCTGAAGTCAGTTTTATGGTAGGAATTAGAACTAGCAGGATGAGTCTTATGCATTATTGAGCCCAGGATGGTTTTAAATGAGTGGAAGTTCTGAGACTCCAGCCCTGTTGTATGTCACCCTCCAGGCATGGCCACCGAGACAGGCCTCCAGGCAGTATTTCACAAGCCTTTTGTTTGTTTGTTTGTATTTATTTCTCACAGGCTTTTTTTAAAGAAAAACTTTCAAATCCTACTCCTTTCCCCCCTCATTATAATCACTGGTATACCTGAAAAATTTTTAGAACCTTTCACATGATGGGAACTTTTAAAAATAAATAATAAACATTCATTTTAAAACATTACATTTTAAAACTCCCATGTTCCTCACTTCTGATTAGAGCAGACCCCTGAATTAACAGACATGGGCTCTTTAAAATGTGTTTTTGAGTGCATTTTTAGTCCAATCCAAAGAAACCCTTAATTATTTGTTGTCTTCGTATGTATCTGATTTGTATACAATATTCGTGGTTTCTGTGGTGTCTTCTTTCTTGTGTTTCTTGTATGTTGGCTGTTTAGCTGCTCATTAACAGCTACTTGAAAATAAAATGAGGGGCTGAAAAGAGACTGAAGCTATTTAATCACTCTATAATATTTCCCACAGGAATTTGGCATGGTTTTAAGTGTTGCCCATAAAATTTAAGTAATAATTTTATATTATTATTATTATTATTATTATTATTATTATTATTATTATTATTATTATTCCTGGTATCCCCAGTACCTGTTTTTCCATATAGTCAAGAGATGACCATTTATGGAATTTAAATCTGTGCGCGTCATGCTGCTATTTATTAAGGTGCTTTCCTTTTGACCTTATCTAAAATAACAAATTGAAGATTTTGTGCAGTTCTCAAAGTGCATTTAAAGAAAAAAAAGAAACCTAGTTATGCACACTTAAAACCCTGAGTTAGGTCTTGTGCAAACTACTGGTCTGTTTTGGTTGTTTTTATTTTTTGGTGGTAACCATAAGCACACACATCTCAGTTGCTCTCAGCTAGTGAACAGCATAGCCGTGTAAAAAGCTGTTGTTTGCTCTGGGGACTAGACAAGCTTTAATTAGGTGACAGGCATCAGGTGACAGGGATCAGATGCAACATATGCATCCCCTTTATTCAGTGACAGAAATAATAAAACTCAATAAGGACATGCTTAATATTATTTTTTGAAAAAAAGCAACAAACCACCATTGCCTTAAATTTAAGGTTGAAAGAAGAAATAAATGAACTTAAGCCTCAGGGAAATAGATTTGGTAACCTAGGAGGGAATTCCCTGAAAGTTATCTTATCTTGGACTGTCTCCTGAAGAGATCTTTAAACCTCCTGACAGATGACAATCTACCCGTTTGTATTATTTTATGCTAGAATATTCGATGCAGATTTACTGAGTCTCGTTTTTAATTATAACTAAAAAGTTGACTGGATTTTATATAGGATTCAAACTTGTTGTTCCTTGAGATACTTAGATCAACCTTCTATTCAAACTTTAATATTAATTCCAAATTATTTCGCCTCATAAAGGATGTATAGACACGTCTCGTGAGGAAAAGTAAATACTTCGTAAGAGATCATTTTGTTCTTTGCCTTTCTCCTTAGTGGCATAAACCCTTCCTCTTTGTCCCTGAGTAGAAAGGCTTCGTTCTGCTTGCACTTTAGAAATCACTCCCCCGTTAGTCAAAGCGCCTCTGCAGGCTGTGAGCTGCACAGCCACAGTGGCCTCTGAGAGCAGCCAAGGACACAATGCAGTGCAAGCCGATACCTCCTTCCCCTCTCGACTCATTTGATGTTCTAGTCGCTGTGGCTTCAGCACAGCCCAAAGGACTGTCTTCCAGGTCAGATAGTTGGCTTAATTTACAGATGCATTGCCATTTATAAACAATGCTTTTTGGGGGCCTGGCCGAAAAGACAGTTTCTCTCTGTTTAGAAGTCTTTTGGCTGGCAAGAGTTTTACTAATACTTCTCATGATTTGATTATCAGACAATGATCATAGTGCTCGCAGTGGCAATGATTAAAAACAGCCTGCAGTACCATGACCATTCTCTCACTTTCAGATCTTTAAAAACAAGCAAAATTCATACCTGTTTACTTTGAGCCTGTGTCCAATTTTCCTCATATCACCTTGGAACGTTAATCTTTATTTTTGCTTTTAATAGTGAGCTGGATTATCATGACGCTGTGAATGTCAATGATCGGTGCCAGAAAATTTGTGACCAGTGGGACAGATTGGGAACGCTTACTCAGAAAAGGAGAGAAGCCCTGGAGGTTAAGTCTTTACACACCTGTTGACATGAAATCTTTTAATAGACATTCTTAATTAAGTCACTGTTACTAATTTTTTGGTCTTCTGTGGCTTTATATATAAAAACTAAACAAATTTTAGTTTAGGAGCCTCTAAAGAAAATATAAAAATGGAGGGAAAGAAGGGGATGGAAAGTTGTTAAGCTTCATGCTATAGTTTATCCATACAGTAGTGAAACATACTTTCAAATTAAAAAAAAATTTAGATTATGGTATAAACCCATTTTGTATCAAATAGTAATTATAGTGAATTTCCAAAAGTTCTTATATAAGAGTAAACTGAGCTGTGACTGAGTCAGGAAATCAGGAAAAACCTGTTTAGAGGTGCAAGGGGAAAATGGCAACAAATGTTGAAGTAAGGAAAAATTGATAGGAAACAGAATCAGGTTAAGTGTGGCCTTCTCCCAGTAGAAGACGTGGATATATAGCAGTAAGTAGCTGATACTTTAACTGTAGCTAATCTCATCACCGAAGGCAAAAAGAACATCTGTGTAAAGAAAGAAATGTTGAGAGAGATAGAGGACCAGGCATGAAACAGAGACAGCGCAAATATTTTAGAACAGGAGAAAAACTGAAATTAAGTGTGAAAGATTTATAGATACAAATACTTTCCCTTTCCGTTCTCCATCACCTTTGCTATATGAGATAAGCACAATATTCTCTGTCGCTTGAAGCCTAGAAATCTGCATTAAATCCTGAAAGATGCTTTAAGAGCATTAAACTGTAATTCCTTAGTCTTTGCTAGGTAGGTGAATCTGGGGATGCTTCTCTGCACACTGTTGACTATGCAGTGAGGAAGATACTTGGAATTTTCTGTTATCTAGCCCAGTTAGGGAATCAGACCCTCCAATTTATAAAGCACTGCTTAATTTGAAAGTAAGTTACTGTATATATTATGTATGGATTCTCAGTTTTCAAAACAGTAGCATATAGTAGAGAACTTGAAGTATTTTAAAAATAAGGTTACACTGGATGTTATTAAATCCTTCTTTGATTCAGAAGATATTTCAGAAAACTACAGCCTGATCGTTTGAGCATGTGTTAATCTTGTGCAAACACATGTTAACGATGAGAAAGTAGTGATTAACAAAATGCCAAATACTAGTTTACTGCTCTGAAATACATATTAACATTTTCAAAGGGTTTTTTAATATTTAGTCTCTGATGATGCTTCTGTTTAATCATCAGAGAACTGAGAAGTTGCTAGAAACCATCGATCAGCTTCACCTGGAGTTTGCCAAGAGAGCTGCTCCGTTCAACAACTGGATGGAAGGAGCGATGGAGGATCTGCAAGACATGTTTATCGTCCACAGCATTGAGGAAATCCAGGTAACTGGACTCTAACTCTGCACTCTTACTGCATCAGAAACGAATTGTAATTTAAATTTGGAGTTCTGCTTATTTGTAATTTGTTTTTTACTAGGAAAATGTGACAGGAAAGCCAAATTACGCTTTGACCCGTCGCTTAAAAATGTGTTTTACTATTTTCTGCAACTAAGTTAACATCGATCAGATAATGGTGACCATATCTAAAAAGGGTCTGTTCTTTAATTTTAAAAAAATGGTGATTCATTAAGCAAAATATAACTATTCATATATGCATATACTCTTGGTGTTATTCATGGAAAGATATGAGTTTATTGGCTGTTGAATTAACTACTTTTCTAAATGCATGCATATGGCTGTTTATTAAGACATAAAAGTTTCTTCAGATCATAAATCGTCACGAAGTAGCATCTTCTGCCTCTCACCAGTCCAAAATGTCCTGCTTAGAATTTCTTCTGGAACTTTAATGTTGTAAAGAGACCTTCTAAATGGTCATCTTAGGGAGAAGAGTTACTGCTCTCAGATAGCCAGGACCCAGTTTATTTAGAGACCATTGTATAGTGAATTACATATATAATCTAATATAAAGAGAAATGACTTCTTATCCTTCCTTCTCTAAAATAGATGTCATCAAAAGGAATAAAAAGTAATGAATTTTGAAGGTTGGGAATTGAACCCATAACTGCCTACCAAGAAACAGTCTAGGAAGGTTTTCACCTGCATGTAAGGGGAAGGAAATTACTTTCTTTTTTTTTTTATAAACTTTTTTATTAATTAAAAAACTTAACAAAAGAACATTAAGATATTCCATTCTACATATACAATCAGTAATTCTTAATATTATCACATAGTTGCATATTCATCATTTCTTAGAACATTTGCATCGATTTAGAAAAAGAAATAAAAAGACATCAGAAAAAGGAATAAAACGATAATAGAGAA
>PVIY010019923.1:0-44953 GCA_004026745.1 Myrmecophaga tridactyla
ATGAAAAATATCACTAAGGGTAACTAAAGGAATAAAAAAAGAGAAAAAAAAATAAGATCTATCAGAATAAAGTCATGATGCATGCAACAATGTGGATGAACCTTGAGGTCATTATGTTCAGTGAAATTAGCCTGAAACAAAAGGACAAATACTCTATGGTTTCATTAATATGAAATAACATTAATGAGTCAACTTTGAGAGTTAAAGTTGTTAACACAGGTTAGCAGGAGATAGAGAGAGGGCAGAGATTGGGGCTTTGATGCTGATGAAATACAGCGTGTTCAACAGGATTGCTTGTAACAATCCAGAAATGGACAGTACAAATAAAATGATGGTGGCACAATATTTTAAGTACACTGAACAAAACTTGATGTGGGTATGGCTGAAAGAAGGCTAGGGGTATGTATGATACCAGAAGGAAAGACAGAAGATAAAGGCCGGGACTGTATAACTTAGCAAAACCTAGAGTGGATGATGATGATGATTAAATGTACAAACATAAGAATGTTTTTACATGAGGGATAACAAATGAATGTCAACAGTGCAAGGAAACAAAAATGGGATCGTTTATGGAAAAAATACAATTAATGTGAACTAGGGTCTACAGTTAACAGTAACACTGTAATATACTTCCATTATATGTAACAAAGGCAACATACCAAAGCTAAATGTCAATAAGAGGGGGATATAAGGGAGGAGTATGGGATTTTTGGTGTTGTTGCTTCTCCTTTTTATTTTATTTTTATTTATTCTTCTTTTTCCTCTTCTTTGTGGACAAACAGGAAATGTCCTCATATAGATTACGGTGGTGAATGCATAATTATGTGATTATACTGGGAACCAGATTGTTTACTTAGAATGGACTGCATGTTGTGTGAATAAAATTGTTTAAAAGATAAACAGAATGATACAAGTGCTGGAGAAAATGTGAAGAGAAAATGTGTACCTATTCAATGTTGCTAGGGAAGTAGAATGGTGCAGCCTCTCTGGAGGGCTGTGTGACAGGTCCACTGGAGGCTAAGTGTAGGCTTGCCATATGATCCTGCAGCCCTGTAGTTAGTTGTATACTTGGAGGAACTGAGACACGAATGGATATTTGCACAGTGGTGTTTAGATTAGCAGGAGTCACGATTTGCAATGGATGGAGGTGACCTAGGGGTACATCTACTGATAAAGGAAGGGGAAACCGTGGTGTATAATATAATGGAACACTGAGTGGTTGCAAGTAGGAAGGAAGTTGTGAGGCAGGCAACAAGGTGAATGAACTTTGAGGACTATGCTAAGTGAAATAAGCCAAAAATGAAAAAACAGATATTGTAATGACTCACTAATATGGACTAATTATAATGTGCAGACTCTGAGAACTGAATTCAAGAATATAGATTATTAGGTAAAGATCTATTGTAAAGGTTCCTAGATTGTAAGCTCTAACAGCAGATCCATCTATTCCGGAGTTATAACTGTTATTTCTAAATTTTGAGATGCTAAGCTCTTTTTATATAACCTGGTTGTTTCTTGCAACTTCTGGTATCTGTGTGACACCCTGGGTCTCAGAGCTAAGGTTCTGTAGCTATGAAAGTCAGATTTACCCCATATAGAAACTGTTTAAAAAACTGAAAAAAAGATCAGACTTCAATTAGAGCTATGAATGAAGCTGATCTGGTTAGCACTCAGGTAAATCAGATTAAAGGGTAAAGGATAATATTGACTGTATTTTAAAACTTCAATTTCTGTGTGAAACCAAAGGGAAAGATGTTTATTTGGTGGAAAATTTATATTTTTGGTAGCACATTAGATAATTTAAGAGACAACTAGATAAATTAGATATTTAACGTGTATGGTCTGCTTATTCAAACAGTATAAGTACATGGAACCTTGAATAGGGAATGAGATGTTGTTGGTTTGTACAGGTTAGTGCGATGCCCTGATACACCCCAGAGTAATCTGGGCAGAAGATTAAAAAGTATTTGCAGATATTCTCGCAATCATTGGAGACTACCAATTTAATAGGCAAAGCCCTTGATCTTGGGGCTTTCCCTTATGAAACTGAACTAAGACTACTTTGACACCAACGAAAGAGAACCTCTTATATGTTGCTTGGATGTGGCCTCTCTCTATAAGCCAACTCTGCAGGTGAGCTCCACTGCCTGTCCTCTAATGTGGGACAAGATTGCCAGGTGTGTAAATCTCCCGGGCAATGTGGGACATGAGCCCCAGAAATGAGTCTGGAACTGGCATTGTGGGATTGAGAAATTATTCTTGACTAAAAGGGGGAAGACAAATGAAAAAATAAAGTTTCAGTGGCTGAGAGATTTCAAATAGTGTTGAAAGGTCATTCTGGAGGTTATTTTTATGCATTATATAGATAGCCCTTTTCACTTTTTGGTGTATTGAAGTAACTAGAGGAAATGTCTGAAACCACTGAATTGTAATCCAATAGCCTTGATTCTTGAAGATGAGTGAATAACTATATAGCATTTAAGGTGTGACCATGTGATTGTGAAAACCTAGGGACTGTCACTCCCTTTATCCAGTGTATGGACAGATGAGTGAGAAAATAAAGACAGTATATAAAATACTAATGGGGGGAAGGGAGTATAGGATATTTTGGGCATTCTTTTTTGTTTTTCTTTTAAATTTTATTCTTATTTCTATTGTTTTAGGAGTTAATGAAAATGTTCAAAAATTTATTATGGTGATGAATGAACAACTCTATTATGTTACTGTGAACCACCAACTGTATACTTTGGATGATTATATAGTATGTGAATACACTGCAATAAAACGGCATTTAATAAAAAAATAAGCAAAACCACATCTAACAGCATATTAAAAGAATTATATGCCATGATCAAGTGGGATTTATCCCTAGTATACAAGGTTGGATCAATGTAAGAAAATCAATTAATGTAATATACCACATTAACAGAATGTCGGGGGTGTGCTTTAGACAGAAATGATGTATGTGTTACTGCAAACTGGAAGGAAGGCAATCCTTGTTTTAAAGTGGCACAGAATCTTGCAAACTGTGTACTGCTGTTGGATGGAAGTTAGAATTTAAAGGCGATAACCCAGGATACTTAGCTGAGGAAATTTCCAAACTTAATGTGGAAAATGCAGCCTGGCTGCTCCTTGCAACTTATAGTTTTTAAAATGTGAGAAGAAAGAGATAGGTTGAGGACTGAACCCTCAGATACAAAGAAAGCAGAACCTGATGGTCTGGAAAATTCTGGGCTTCTAGAAAGTGAGACCCCAGTGAATAGGGCCCCATATGAAGATTTAAGCAAACATGGAAACAGTCAGCCATTTCAGAATAAGCAAGGATTGGAGGAGTTATTAGGAAGGATTTATGGAAAGTCCTTTTGTCTGATGGGCACAATCCCAGTGTACTGCATAGTAAACCAGTAAGAGTGTTGTGGGATCTGCATAAACAGAACTACTGCAATTCTGGACCAATGGGGACCAAAAAAAAAAAGGGAAGGAAAAATGTCTTCAGAGACAGAACCGTGGAGGTTAAGGTCTGGAGCCAGGAAACCTTGGGCCAGGAGAGTGGACAGACCCATACACATGGAAAGGGTAAGTCTGCTCTGGAAGCAGAGGGCGGGCTTTCCTCTTCGTTGTTCAGGAAGAGTTGTGCTGCCTCAGACCGTGGAGAGAGTGGAGCACATAAATTGGGGATTGGGGGAGCCTGGCTGCCACCTTCTGCCCTCAGTTCTGGAAGGGCTGAGCATGTGCCCAGAGATGGCAGAGATGCCAGATGCAGCCCTGATGTATGAAGAAGATGGAGCCAAGAAAAAGGTGGTCTCCTCAATTAACCCCAGTGTTGCCACTCACCTCAGCATTTGGAGAGAGAACAAGGCTGCTGTGTAGACCCGTGGAAAGGTAGGACTGCTGCTTTCTAAAGCCCTCAAGATACGTGACTCTCAGACTTTGAATCTAATGGAGTTTGCCCTATAGGATTTAGGAACTGTATAGGTCCAGTGACCTCTCTGCTCCTTCCAATTTTTCCCTATGGAAATGGAAACATGTGTCCTATGACTGTCCCTCCTTTGTATTTTACCAGCAGATAACTTGTTCTGAGTTTTACAGGTCCAGAGCCAGAAGAAAATCATTGCCTTAGAATAGATCATGCCTGTAAAAGACATTGATGAGACTTTGTACTGGTTTTAACCTTGCATTCTATTTGTATACTTATTGAAATGGTTTAAGGCTTTTGTGATATTGTAAGGGAGTGAATGTATGCTGTATATGGAAAAATATGTCTTTTTGGGGGTTCAGAAGGTGGAAAATGCTGTTCTGAAAATATTACATACCCCAGGAAAGCCATGTTTTAATCCTGATTCAATCTTGTGAGGACAGCCGTTTTCTAAAATCTTGATTCAGTACTGTAATTTTGATTAGATTATTTCCACAGAGATGTGACATGGTTGTGGGTGTGACCTTTGATTAGATGGAGATGTGACTCCACCCATTCCAGATGGGTCTTGGTTAGTTTACTAGAATCCTTTAAAAGAGGAAACATTTTTGAGAGAGCAGCAGAGCCACGAGAGAGCCACAAGAACCACGAGGGCCCACAAAGCCAGAAATCTTTGGAGATGAAGAAGGTAAATGCCCCTGGGGGAGCTTCATGAAACAAGAACCCTGGAGAGAAAGCTAGCAGATGTCACCATGTTTGCCATGTGCCTTTCCAGGTGAAAGAGAAACCCTGAACTTCATCGGCCTTCTTGAACTAAGGTATTTTTCCCTGGATGCCTTAGATTGGACATTGCTATAGCTTTGCATTAATTTGGACATTATCTTGGGCTTAGAACTATAAATGTGCAATTTAGTAAATTCCCCTTTTAAAAGCTGTTCTGTTTCTGGTATATCACATTCTGGCAGCTAGCAAACCAGAACAAGCCCTGAAAAGCCATCCTTGAAAAAGAAGAATGAAGTTGGAGGACTCATACTTCCCAAACTTAAAATTTATTACAAAGCCAAAATAATCAAAACAGTATGTTTACTGGCACAAGGACAAATATAAAGACCAATGGAATCAAATGGAGAGCTCAGAAATCAACCTTCACATTTACGGCCAACTGATTTTTGACAAGGGACAAAGACTACTCAATCAGAAAAGAATAAACTCATAAACAAATGAGACTGGGAAAACTGGATCTCCATTTGCAGAAAAGAAGAAGGATCCCTACTTCACATGCAAAAATCAACTCAAAGTGGATCAAAGCTAAATATAAGAGGTAGAACTATCTACTCCTAGAAAAAATGTAGGGAAGTATCTGCAGGCCCTTGTGTCACTCTATGGTTTCTTAGACTTTACACCCAAAGCACAAGTAACAACAACAAAAAAGATGAATGAGACCTCATTAAAATGACAAACTTTTGGTCCTCAAAGGAGTTTATCCTGAAAGTAAAATACAGCCTACACAATGGGAGAAAATATTTGGAAATCACATATCCAGTAAAGGATTATATAAAGAGATCATTCACCTTAACAAAAAAGAAAAGCAAACCAATTTAAAAATGGGCAAAAAACTTGAATACACATCTCTCCAAAGTAGCTATACAAATGGCCAGAAAACATATGAAAAGACGCTCAATATCATTAACCATGAGGGAAATGCAAATCAAAACCACAATGAGGTACCATTTCATACTCATAAGAATTGCTGCTATTAACAAAATGGAAAATAAGCTGGAGAGGATGAGGAGAAATAGGAACACTCACTCATCGCTGGTGGGAATGTAAAATGGTGCAGCCACTGTGGAAGACTGACAGTTTCTCAGAAAGCTAAGTATGGAACTACCACATGATCTGGCAATCCCACTACTTGATAAATACCCAAAGAGTTGAAAGCAGGGACTTGAAAAGATATTTGCACACTGATGTTCATAGTGGCATTATTCACAATTGCCAAAAGATGGAAGCAACCCAAGTGTCCGACAACTGATGAATGGATAAATAAAATGTGGTATATACATACAATGAAATATTACTTAGCTGTAAAAATGAAGTATTGATATATGGGACAACATGGATGAAACTTGAAGACATTATGCTGAGTGACATAAGTCAGACACAAAAGGACAAATACTATATGAACTCACTGATTTGAACAATCAGAATAAGCAAACTCATAGAGTCAGAATCAAGAATATAGATTACCAGGGGGTGGGGTAGGGTTAAGGAATGGGAAGTTAGGGCTTCAAATGTTCAAGGATCTTGTTTGGAATGATGCAAATGTGAATTATTTTAGAAAAATTCTGTAAAAGTGAGAAAAGTGTATTACCTTGCATATATATTTAGTTCTCTCCATGCAGAATATCTCTTATGTATCTCTAATACATGATTTTTCTTAATTAAAAAAATTTTTTTAAACATAACATATAAACACAAATATTCTTACCATATGATCATTCCATTCTTGGTATATAAACAATAACTCACATTATCATCACATAGCTGTATATTCATCACCACAATCACCTGTCAGAACATTTGCATTGATCCAGAAAAATAAATAAAAAGAAAAAAGAAAAAAATTCGTACATACCATACCCTCTACCCTCCCCCTCACCAATCACCAGCATTTCAATCTACTAAACTCATTTTAACATTTGTTCCCCCTATTATTTATCTAATACATATTTAATTAAAATGCATATTTTGGTGTTTTTATCTGTTAGACTTGTCTAAAATTGGCAGTAGATATTCATATCTTTTGGGAATATGATTTACATGGAAATATTTATGAACATTCAATTGTCATTGACAGCATATGGTAATTTGGATAGTAAGTATTATAATTTTGCAACTATTTTTATTATGTGACTATTTTGTGACTATTTATGGCTTTTTATTATGAAATAGTTTTATCTGCCATATCTGCTTTTTCCTTGTGAAACATGGAAAATACATTTTAGTCCAATCTTTTGTTTTTATCTGCATATGTAGCTCCTTTGATTTGAGTTTCCAGTGTATAATACACTTTTAGTTTGGCCTCTTAAAAATCTATTTCCCCTATCTTGTTTTTTCAAAATTATTTATTTATTTATTTGTTTTGGGGTGCGTGGGCCAGGAATCGAATCCAGGACTCCCACATGGCAAGTGTGCATTCTACCACTGAACCACCCATGCACCCCCAATCTTGTTCTGATTGGGTATGAAATTAAATCCTTTGTAATAAGGTTTATTCCTAGGTTTGTTTGGCTTCCTCTTTTCCCCACTATAATGACTCAATCTTTTCTTATCCCTTTAACACTGAAATTTATACCTTTTTAAAAAATATAAACAATTCAGTATTAGCTGAACACTTCTAGTCACATATAGTTTTCCGTGTCTTCCATCTTTTTACTTATTTGTACTAGAGTATTCAGCACATGTAGTATTCAGACACTCACTTAGGGACACAGACTCAGGACACAAAAAAAGGGTAAAACACAGGCTTGTGTAGATAACAGACTTACATAAGACAAACATACTTAGATGATTAGGTTTTATTAACACTCCTTAATCCTATCATCTACCTTTTTGCAATCTTCAACAATAAATATTTCAGAATTTCTGTCTTTTTGAGGTCATTATAATGACACATATAATTTATTGTTTATTTTGACCATTCAGATTATTTATTTTTCTTTAAACTTTGATTATGAAATAATTTCAAACTTACAGAACTGTTGCAAAAATAATACAAACCTCATACAGAGAACTCCAACATATACCATCCCCTCCAGATACCCAGATCTACCAATTTTAACATCTTTCCATAATTACCATATTATTCTATCCATCCATTCATCTACCTGTCTTCTGAACATCTGAGCATAAGTTGTATACATCATACTCCTTCAACACATAATACTTCCATATATGTTTCCTAAGAACAAGGATTTATGTAACCACCTTAAGTGCAGCTATCAAGTTAAAGATAATTATGTGACAGGAATAGATGGCTTAATATTAAAATATTGTATTAAAAAAGCAACTATATAAGTACATTATATTCTGGAAATTCCACTCTTAGGTATTTACACACACAAAAAAACTGAAAGCAGGGACCCAAACAGATACTTTTACACCAGTGTTCATAGCAGCGGTGGGAGTAACCCAACGCCTATCAAGAGATGAATGGATAAACAAAATGTAGTATATTCATACAGTAGAATATATTTCAGATATAAAAAGGAATGAAGTCCTGATACATGTGACAACATGGATGAACCCTGAACACATTATGATGAGTGAAATAAGCCAGACACAAAAGACAAATATTGCATGAGTCCACCTGCATGAAGTATCTAGAACAAGCAAATTCAGCGGGAGACAGCACATCAGAGGATTCTGGGGGCTGGGGGAGGGGCACAGGGAGTTATATCTTAAGGAGTAAAGTGTTCCTCTTTTGGATGATGAAAAGTTTTAGTAATGCAAGGTAGTGCTGGATAGCACAGCATTGTAAACGTAGTTAATTTCACTAAACTATACACTTATAAATGGTTAAAATGGCAAATTTTATTTTTTATATATATTACTACAATTAAAAAATAAAACTACAGAACCTCAGCATACAACAACATTCATCATATACTAAAATATAAGCTGTATACAGAATGCAATCAATAACTACTTACTGAATGAATAAATGAATTGATCAATCCACAGACATAGAAAGAAAAAAGGAATTATTTACTGCCAGAAAATCTCAACACTTGTTAAACTGAAAAATTTACATAAAATCTTCAAAACCCAAAGCATTTAAAGTATTGTCTTATGCTTAATCAAAATGTCAACAAAACACTACAGAAAACATTATAAAATCTAGCTGACTCTATTTAAACGAGAAGGATCAAAGCCACACAGAGGAGACCCTGAAAAAAAATGAGCGCCACTTCACCAGGCACAGCTCTTCCTGCCCTGCGCCCCAGGCCTTTCACAGGACTCTTCCAATGTAGGGGCCCTGCCACGTGTTCCCCTGCAGTGAGAAGCAGGACCCCAAGGACAGCTCCATGCATTGGGGACCTGAGGGACCAGTTCTTTTCCATGTAGAGGACTCACTGTTATAGTCCCAGGGCCTGGCACCAGGCTAGGCACAGACAACACCCAGATAACTGAATAAACCAGTGAAGGAAGTTAGGAGATGCTGGGGATTGAATCATGCCTCCCACAAAAGGCACTGTGGGTATGGACCCATCTGTAAATGGGGCTTTTGAAGGTATTATTAGTTAAGCTGTGCCCAAACTGAATGAGGTTCAGAATTAAACCAACAGAGCTGAAGACCTGATAAGCAAGGGAAATCCAACACAGGGAGCAACCTGAATCTGGAAGTCAATGGAACCAGAAGAGAAACACTGCCAAGTACACTGCCATGTGATGGAAAAGCCCAGGACCAAGGGTCGCTGGCAGTTGGCCCAGAACCCTATAGTCTTCAGGGAGAAAGTGTCGCCTTGCTGCTGCCTTGATTGGATTTCTCCTAGCCTCAAATCATGATCCAATAAATTCCCATTATTTAAGCCAATCCATTATATGTTATCTGCTTTAATAGCCAAGAAACAAAAACAGAAGAGAACAGGGAAAACTATCATATTCAAGTTGGGAAAAAAATGCTAAACATATTAGTGTCCTGATAGCAAATACTGAGGTGATTCATAAAGATCCAACTGCTCCCAAATATAATGATATATTTAGGAATGGGTCAGAAATATCTTTTTTTTAAATTATTATTGACCATAAAAAATTCTAGAACTTCTCTTTACAGAAATGAATAAAACAGTAACCAATTTCAGATGGCAAAAAAGGGGATGGGGAGTTTAAAACAAATAGAAACCAGTTCTGAAGCTCTACATCTGCATGCAGATGTAGAACTGCACACTGTTTGACAAAAATTGACTAGTAGCTGTAGGAAAAGGAACAAAAAAAAAAACTGAAATGCACATGAAAAGATTAATTTTTAAACATTTAATATGTAGAATTACAAATAAACACAGAAGCAGAGAAGAAGTATCATTTCAAGTGCAGAAGGAAAATGCAGAAAAAACAAGAAGGAAACAGCCAGTGATCCGTACATGCCTGGCCTGGCTGTGCTCTCCCGGGGCTGACAGCTCTCTGGCAGTCTCAGCACTCAGGCCCACTCTGCCTCTGAACCTCTCAGAACCTTCACCCCCAGCCAAAGCCTACGCATCATGTGTCTCATTCTGCTCGGGGCTGCTGTCAGAAAGTTGTCACTTGGAAAACTTCGAATCACAACACATGGCTAGCTGCCAAGGGTGACATATGACTTAGCCCCTCACAAAGCATCTGAATTCTAATAGGGGAACAATGTCAAGAAAAGGACTGACTTTTCACATGGTGGATTTTCAGCTGCGACAGGCTGGGGGTGGGACAGGAACACCTAGGGATAAGTCAGGATTCAAACGTCTCTTGGGCACTCTCATTCTGCTCCTCCCTGTGTTCTCTTTTCTTCTCCCACTCTCCAAATGGAGATCATCACCCTTACCTTGCCCCCAAGCTCCATGACCTTCCTGCCATCTCTAATTTTCCAAGAGCACCATGCCTATTCACCTTCACCCCGACCCTCCCTGGGGTCTCTCCCTCCAGGCACTGTGCTTGAAGGTGGGGAAGTAGGGTGAACCCAATGACTACTGCCCCCTGCCCCCCGAGCTCTTTCTCCCTTTAGCCTGCTCCTCTCTCCGAGGCTCCGTGGCTCAGAGTCTCGGGCTTGTGTACACCTTCAGGGGTGTCTTTCTGTACCCCGAGAAGTCTCTCTTGTTTCCCTCCCTTCTTTCCCACACCACCAGACTACCCAATTCAGGATCCCAAGACCTCTCAGCTCCCAGGGTCTCCAGCCTCACAGCATCAGTCCCTCCCTACACCTAACACCTCTGCTCACCAGGAGCCAAGGCTCTCTACTGCCTGGTAAATTCAAGTGGCAACCTCAGCCTGGCTCTCTAAGCCTTCCAAAAACTGACTGCAACCGACCTTTCAGGTTTACCTCTCACTATGCCCCTTGAAGCACCCCTCTCAAACTAAGGAGAACACTGTGGAACATAGCCTGCTTCAGCTGTGCATTGGCACACACTAAACCCTCTATACTCACATGCCTCCTCATTCTCCCCCAAATCATCCTCTACCTCTAAACTCTTTATCTGTACCTCGCTACAACATGTCCTACTGTGAGCCTGTCTCAGAGAACCCTGATCTCCTAACAGCTCTCAGGACTCCAGGCCCCAGACCTTCCCTGGGCACTCTGCATGCACAGTTATTTTCAGCCCCATAACTTCACACCTGCTGGGCCCTCTAGACTTTTCCGTTTCCAGCCTCTAGTGTTCATCATCATTCTCAATGACACATTTGTCCCCTCGCAGGGCATTGCCTTGGTCTGTTGCTCATGGTTTTATCCCCAAGGCCCTGCTGCTGTGCCCAGCACATGAGAGAGGCTAATACACATCTACAGAACAAACAACCATTCTGCTCTTTGTAGCTTGGTCTACCTGCCTGAAGGTATTCAAGAGGCCTATACCTCCCCTCCCTTCCCCTCCCCTCTCTCTTTCTTAAAAATGAGGAGAAGGGGCGGCTGCCGTGGCTCAGCAGGCAGAGCTCCGACCTGCCGTGCTGGAGGTCTGGAGTTCGATCCCTGGTGCCTCCTGCCCATATGCAAAAAAAAAAAAAAATGAGGAGAGGGATAAGGAAGGAGTTGATGGAAAGGGAGTTCAGGGGAAGACAGAATTGATGATGATAATATAGAGGATATTTATAACCTATGCAGGGAGCAATTACCACATGGGAGGCACTGAATTAATCTTTTGCCCTGTGGGGAAGGGACTATTATTATTTTCAAAATGGGAAACAGAAAATTAGAGGATCAGTTTGGGAGATCTAACAAATGACTACAATCTTTCTCTTTCAGAAAGAAAACAAAGAAAAAATACAATGGAAAGGAAATGATCACTTGAACACATACAATTGAACACAAGTCCCCAAACTATAAGGGCCTACCAAGAAACAAAAGGAAAAGAACTCTTTTATCTTTTAGAGATCCATGCTGACATATTTCCACATGAAATTACATGATGTCTTCCATCTGCCTCAAAATAACCTAGGGGAAAAGAGAGGGAGTAGGTGAGGATATAGATGAAGTAAAAACAGCCAAGAGTTGATAACTGTTTAAGTGGGGAGAAAGGTTCTTTGGACTACGTATTCTACTTTTGAATATGCAGAAAATTTTCCATAATAAATTTATTAAAAAAGAGCAGGAGAAAACCTTCTTGACCAAAAGGGGAAGAGCGAAATGAGACAATATAAAGTGTCAATGGCTGAGAGATTCCAAACAGAGTCGAGAGGTTATCCTGGAGGTTATTCTTATGCATTAAGTAGATATCACCTTGTTAGTCAAGATGTAATGGAGAGGCTGGAGAGAACTGCCTGAAAATATAGAGCTGTGTTCCAGTAGCCATGTTTATCGAAGATGATTGTATAATGATACAGCTTTCACTATGTGACTGTGTGATTGTGAAAACCTTGTGTCTGATGCTCCTTTTATCTACCTTATCAACAGATGAGTAAAACATATGGATTAAAAATAAATAATAGGGGGAACAAATGTTAAAATAAACTTAGATTGAAATGCTAGTGATCAATGAAAGGGAGGGGTAAGGGCTATATGGTATGTATGAATTTTTTTCTGTTGTCTTTTTATTTTTCTTTTTCTGAATTGATACAAATGTTCCAAGAAATGATCATGATGATGAATATGCAACTATGTGATGATGTTGTGAATTACTGATTATATATGTAGAACGGAATGATCATATGTTAAGAATGTTTTGTGTTTCTTTCTTGTCATATTTTTTTAAAAAAATTTAAAAAAAGAGCAGGAAGATTCAAACAATATAAAAATATGTATCAAAGTAAAAAGTGAAATTCCCATTCCACCAATCTGATTTACCCCCTGAGCAATCCTGTTAAGTTTAGAATATAGCTTTCTAGATCCCTGTCAATCTACTTACCCACAGTCTCCTCTCATTTATTTACAGAAATGGGCTCATACTATAAATGCTGTTCTGCAACTTGCTTTCTTATTAAATAATGCACCACTGACATCTTCCTGCTGGCTGTACTAAGCCCAAATCTGAAATGTACCATAATTTACTGATCCAATTCTCTACTGAGAGAAAGAAAACATTAACAGCTCCCCTATTCCTAGAGGTTTCCTGTTGTTTAATTATCTTTACTAAGTGGGTAAAAAATTGCTGATGCTTATAATTTAAAAATTAATGCAAAAAGAAAATTTAAAGTTGAAAAGGTGATCAAACTTCAACCACTAGAGATATGAATGAAGCTTATTTGGATAGAACTAGGGTAAGTCAGAATCCAGGGTAAATGATGATATGGTCCGTGTTTTAAAACTTTAATTTCTGTGTGAGACCAAAGGAAGAGATGTTTATTTGGCGCAAAATATGTATTTTGGGTAGTGCACTATCTAATTTAACTTCTATGATCAGTTTATTTGAACACCATAATTACATGGAATCTTGGGCATGAGATCCTGTTGGTTTGTATAGGTTAGTATTGTGATGCTGTAATACATCCCAGAGTAATGTGGACAGAGAATAAAATAAAACAGTGTTTGCAAAGTTCCCTTGGGGGACTGGGAAGAAAGGAGGAAATATTAAACTTCTCCATCTGGGGAATTCCTGATATTCTCACAAGTAGTGGGGACAACCAATTCAATAGGCTGAGCCTTCAATCTTGGGGTTCACCCATATGAAACTTATTCCTGAAAAGGAGAAGCTAAGCCTATTTATAATTATGCCTAAGAGTCAACCTCAGAGAACCTCTTTTGTTGCTCAGATGTGGTCTCTTTCTCTAAGCCAACTTAGCAGGTGAGTTTATTGCCCTCCCCACTATGTGGGAAATGACTCCCAGGTGTGTAAATATGCCTGGCAATGTGGGACCTGAATCACAGGGATGAGCCGGGACCTGGCATCACTGGATCGAGAAAGCCTTCTTGACCAAAGGGGGAAGAAAGAAATGAGACAAAGTTTCAGTGGCTGAGAGATTTCAAATGGAGTTGAGCAATTATCCTGGAGGTTATTCTTACGTATCATACAGATATCCCCTTTTTAGTTTATGGTATATTGGAGCGCCTAGAGGGAGGTACCTGAAAGTGTTGAGCGATGTTCCAGTAGCCTTGATTCTTGAATATGATTGTCTAACTATATAGCTTTTACAGTGTGACCATGTGATTGTGAAAACTTTGTGTCTGATGCTCCTTTTATCTACCTTGACAACAGATGAGTAGAATATATGGAATAAAAATAAATAATAGGGGGAACAAATGTTAAAATAAATTTAATTTGAAATGCTAGTGATCAATGAAAGGGAGGGGTAAGAGGTATGGTATATATAAATTTTTTTTTCTGTTTTCGTTTTATTTTTTTCTGAATAGATGGAAATGTTCCAAGAAATGATCATGATGATGAATATACAACTATGTGATGATATTGTGAATTACTGATTATATATGTTGAACAGAATGATCAAAATAGGAATGCTTGCATTTGTTTGGTGTTTTTTGGTATTTAAAAAAATAAAATTAAAAAAATATTAAAAAAAGGAAGGATAAAAATAAATAAATGGGGGATAAAGGTTAAAAAAATGGGTAGATTGACATACTAGTGGTCAATGAGAGGGAGAGATAAGGGGTATGGGATGTATAAAATTTTTCTTTTTATTTCATTTTCTGGGGAGATGCAAATGTTCTAAAAATGATCATGGTGATGAATACACAACTATGTGATAATATTGTGAACCCCTGATTGTATATCATGTATGGACTGAACAATGTGTGATGATTTCTCAATAAAAATATTTTTTAAAAAGGAAAATGCAATATAAAAAAACAATAAAATCAATAAAATTCCCATTAACAACATAAGTTGCATGGGATGGATGCTTTGCTGTCAGAGCTGTCACTTTCAACATGGGTAATGTCAGAGGTAAAGCACTTGAGAACCATACATCTGCACCCTGCCTTGTGCATGAGGTTTGTTTCCCACTTTTTCCTCTATCATGAATGTGGAAAATCTTTGCACCACCTGGGACTTACCTGGCAAGACCATTTACAGGGTAAATTGGATTCTCCTTTTTTAGCATTAGATGGCCAGGATAAACTTAGCACTAAACCTTATAAACAAAATTGAAAATAAGGGTATTGAAATCTCATAAAAGTAAGCAATTGCAAAATGATCCTGAGTATTTGCATATTAAATTCTTAAAGGACGCTGAAGCATAAATAAAAGTTTAAAAAAAAATTTTCATAGAAAACTCAAAGGTGGGGGACTTCTGGGAAGATGGCTGACTACAGCAGTTTGAGATTAGCCCTGCTCTATGGAAAAGTTAGAGAAGAGAGAGGAGTGCAACTGAGGCAGCAATTAGGGAGTGCAGCTGACCTGGGAGAGCCTTCTGTACCACATGTGGCAGCCCTGATTGCAAAGGCTGAGGAACTGAGAGGCAAAAAGCTGGAGCCTAGCATGGAATGGAGGTACAGAGCAGCAGAGCCTGTGGGAGCACACAGACAGGTACATGGGACTAGGAAGTAAGCTAGGCCACGTTCCTTGGGCATGCTGCCCTCACTGGCGCGGCCCTGTGACAAGTGACTCACTCCACACCCCATGCACCCTTATCCCCTAACCCACTCCCAATCCCAGTGCTCCAAGTGCCCCCACCCCACCAGCACCCCCACCCCAGCAGCACCCCCACCCCACCAGCCCCCAGTGCATATACCTGACCCACACCCCCATCGCAAGTGCAGCCCAGCCCAACAAACCTCTCCTGCACCCCTCCCAAGAACTACCTCCCTTTCCCTGTTCCCTGCAGGCTGTTACCAGTGCATAAAGGTTGCGGGCACTAACCTCCATACCTAGGCTAACTGCACCCCCTACTCTGCCCATAGTGTCCCACAGCCTCACCCCGCCATCCCTGAGCTCAGCCCATCCAGTTATGGTACTCCCAGGCCCATGTATGCACATGGGCCCCCAATCATGTCATTCAGCTCTGGGAACTGCATGTTACAGCAGTCCTAGAACTGCACAGGGACACAGCCCAAAAACTCACTTCCTAGCTCTGAGAAAGTGCCGACCTGCACTGCCAGGTCACATCTGCCCCCAATTCACAAAGGTGTAACACCAACCTGCTATCACAGCTCTATGCATGCACACATAGAGTTATCTTAGACCAACATACACCAGGATTACATCCCCCAGACCAGTGTACTCACACAGCTACATCCTCCCTGGTTGCTGGGCGCCCACATTCACAAAGCACAAGTATAACATCCCTAATCTGCGCCTATAGCTGCCCTGAAACAAATCACCGTGTTGAGTGCTCAACCCCGTGCCTTGCTCCCTGCTGTACAACCATCCCACAAACACAAGGCCTTAGGCTACTAAACGAAAGCAACTCCCAAAGTAAATCAATCAAGATATCTGCATGCAATGAAGACATCAGAAGATCACTAAGCATATCACAATGCAGACAGATATAGCGCTGCCTAATGACCAAACTAAAACACCCGAGGAGACATAGACATTGAAACAACTAATCAAAGATGTTCATATAACTCTACTTAATAAAATAAGTGGGATAGCAAATGACATAAAGTAGAACAAGAAGACAGTAGAAGAGCACAAAGAGGAATTTGAAAGAATAAATAGAAAAATTGTGGCAATCACAGAGATTAAAGATTCTGTTGACCAAATAAAAAACATACGAGAGGCACACAACACCAGATTTGAAGAGTCAGAAGAAAGAATAAGTGATATAGAGGACAGGATAACTGACTTTGAAGACTCAAAACAGCAAATGGCAAAAAAAAAAAAAAAAAGGAAAAAATTGAAAGGAAACTCAGGGAAATGATAGACAAAACAAAGCGTACAAATATAAGAATCACTGGTGGCCCAGAAGGAGAAGAGAGGAGTAAAGAGATAGGAAGAGTAGTTAAGGATATAATGGGGGAAAACTTCCCAACCCTCACAAAGGACATAAATATACTAATCAAAGAAACTCAAAGAATAACAAACAGAATAAATCCAAACAGGCCTTCCTCAAGGGACATGTTAATCAGTCTGTCAAATGTTGAAGAGAAGCAGAAAATCCTGAAGGCAGCAACAGAAAAACAATCTACTACATACAAGGAAAAATCAAATAAAACTGAGTTCAGACTACTCAACTAGCACGCTGGAGGCAAGAAGGCAGTGGTATGATATATTTAAGATCCTGAAAGAGAAAGACCTCCAGCCAAGAATTCTGTACCCAGCCAAAGTGTCCTTTAAAAATGAGGGGGAGATTATAGCTTTCACAGACAAAGAAGTACTGAAAGAATCTGTCAACAAGAGACCAGTCCTATAAGAAATACTAAAAAGAGATCCGGCAGCTCAAGAAAAAGACAAGTGAGGGAGGTCTGGAGGAGGGCACAGAATTGAGAAGAACAACTAAGTGTAATTTAAAGAGTACAAAGAGTAAGAGGGAAAAGAATATACAGATCTGACAAAGAAAATAAAAAAGATAAGATGGTGGAATCAAGAAATGCTTTTTCAGCAATAACTTTGAATGTTAACAGACTAAACTTATCAATTAAAAGATACAGATTGGAAGAATGGATTAAAAAACATAATCCAGCTATATACTGCTTACAAGAGACTCATTTTACACACAAGCATACAAACTGACTGAAAGTGAAAGGACGGAAAAAGATTTTCGACACAAGTTTTAACCAAAAGAAAGCAGGAAGAGTTATACTAATACTGAACAAAATAGACTTTAAGTGTAAAGACATTATAATAGACAAAGAAGGACACAATATACTAATTAAAGGGTCAATCCACCAAGAAGATTTAACAATCATAAATGTTTATGCTCCCATTCAAGGAGTTCCAAAGTACATGAGACAGACATTGGCAAAACTGAAAGGAGTGATAGATGTTTCAACAATAATAGTAGGAGACTTCAATACACCACTCTCCTCTATAGATAGAACAACCAGACAGAGATGGTTTCCAACAAGGAAATAGAGAAGTTAAATAACTTGATAAAGTTAAACAACTTGATAAAGTTAAATAACTTGATAAATGACTTAGACCTAATGGACATTTAGAGGTTATTGCACCCCAAAATACAATGCTATACAGTCTTCTCTAGTGCCCATGGAATATTCTCCAGAATAGACCATATGCTGGGGCACAAAAGAGGTCTTTATACATTTAAAAATATTTAAATTATTCAAAGCACATTCTCTGATCACAATGGGATGAAGCTGAATCCATAAACCACCATAGAATGAGAACATTCACAAATATATGGAGATTAAATAACAGACTATAAAACAACCAGTGGGTCAAAGAAAAAATTGCTAGAGAAATCAGCAGCTATCTGGAGATGAAGGAAAATGAGAATACAACTTATGAGAACTTATGGGACGTGACAAAGGCTGTGCTGAGAAGAAAATTGATTGCCTTAAATGCCTACATTAAAACACAAGAAAGAACAAAAATCAAAGACTTAACAGCAAACCTGGAGGAACTTGAGAAAGAACAGCAAACTAACCCCAAAGCAAACAGGAGAAGAGAAGTAAAGATTAAAGCAGAGATAAATGAATGGGAGAACAAAAGAACAACAGAAGGAATCAATAAAACCAAAAGTTGGTTCTTTGAGAAAATCAATAAAATTGATGGGCCACTAGCAAGACTGACAAAGAAAAAAAGAGAGAGGATGCAAATAAGCAAAATCAGAAATGAGAAGGGGTGTATTACCACACACCCTGAAGAAATAAAAGAAATCATAAGGGGATACTATGAACAACTATATTCCAACAAACTAGACAACGTAGATGAAATGGTCAAATTCCTGGAAACACACACACAAGCTACATTAACTCAGGAAGAAATAGGAGATCTCAACAAACCAATCACAAGTAAAGAGATTCAATTAGTCATCAAAAATCTTCTTAGAAAGAAAAGCCCTGGGCCAGATGGCTTCACAGGGGAATTTTATCAAACATTCCAGAAAGAAATAGCGCCAATTCTGCTCAAACTTTTTTCAAAAACTTGAGGAAAAAGGAACTCTACCTAAATGAAGCTAAAGTCATTTTAATACCAAAACCAGATAAAGATGCTATAAAAAAGGAAAACTACAGGTCAATCTCAGTAATGAACACTGATGCAAAAATTTTCAATAAAATAAAGGCAAATCGAATCAACAACACACCATGTTGTTTATTATACACCATGACCAAGTGGGGTTTATACCAGGAATGCAAGGATGGTTCGACGCAAGAAAATAAATTAATGTAACACAGCACATTAACAAATCAAAAGGGAAAAATCACATGATCATCTTGATTGATGCTGAAACAGCATTTGACAAAATTCAGAAATCTTTTCTGATAAAAAACACTCTAAAAGATAGGAATCAAAATGAAAAAGGGAATATATGAAAAACTGATAGTTAGCATTGTACTCAATGGAGAGAAACTGAAAGCCTTCCCTCTAAGATCAGGTACAAGACAAGGATGCCCACTGTCACCACTCTTATTCAACACTGTGCTAGAAGTTCTAACGAGAGCAATCAGGCAGGAGAAAGAAATGAAAGACATCCAAATTGGAAAGGAAGAAGTAAAACTCTCACTGTTTACAGATGATATGATACTCTACTTGGAAGATCCTGAGAAATCTACAGCAAAGTTAGTGAGCTAATCAACAAATGCAGCAAGGTGGTGGGATATAAAATTAATGTGCAAAAATCAGTAACATTTCTTTACACAAGCAGTGACCTAGCTTAGGATTCAGTTAAGGAAAATATTCCATTCAAAATAGCACCTAAAAGAATCAAATACTTAGGAGTAAACCAGAGATGTAAAACCAGGACTTGTACACAGAAAACTACATAACATTGCTAAAAGAAATCACAGGAGATCTAAATAGGTAGAAAGATATTCCCTGCTCATGGATAAGAAGGCTAAATACAGTTAAGATGTCAATTCTTCCCAAATAGATCTACAGATTCAACACATTACCAATCAAAATTCCAACAACTTACTTTGAAGATTTGGAAAAACTAACTACCAAATTCATCTGGAAGGGAAAGAGACCCCAAATAGCTAAAAGCATCCTAAAAAAGAAGAACAAATTCTTAGGAAGATTAACACTCCCTGACTTTAAAACCTATCATAAAGCCACAGCAGTCAAAACAGCATGGTACTGGCATAAAGACAGAAGCATTAACCAGTGGAATCAAATTGAGAGTGCAGAAATAGACCACCAAATCTATGGTAAACTGATTTTTACAAGGCCTCCAAATCCTCTGAAATGGGACAAAATAGTCTTTTCAATAATTGGGCATGGAAGACCTGGATATTAATAGTCAAGAGAATGAAAGAAGACCCCTCTCTTATATTCTACACAAAAATTAACTCAAAGTGGATCAAACAGCTAAATATAAGAACTAGCACCATAAAGCTTCTAGAAGAAAACGTAGGGAAACATTTTCAAGACCTAGTAATAGCAGGTAGCTTCTGAAACTTCACACCCAAAACACAAGCAACAAAAGAAAAAATAGATGGGAACTCCTCAAAATCAAATGCTTCTGTACCTCAAAAGACTTTGTCAAAAAGGTGAAAAGGCAGCCAACTCAATGGGAGAAAATATTTGGAAATCACATATCAGACAAAGGTTTGATTTCTTGTATATACAAAGAAACCATACAACTCAATAACAAAAGAACAAACAATCTGTTCTAGTTTGCTAGCTGCCGGAATGCAACAGACCAGAAACGGATTGGCTTTTAGTAAAAGGGGATTTATTTTGTTAGTTCTTCAGAGGAAAGGCAGCTAGCTATCTTTCCATTGAGGTTCTTTCTTACGTGGGAAGGCACAGGATGGTCTCTGTTGGCCTTCTCTCCAGGCCCCTGGGTTCCAACTTTCCCCGGGGTGACTTCTTTCTGCATCTCCAAAGACCTGGGTTGAGCTGCGAGTGCTGAGATGAGGAATGCCAAGCTGCTTAGGCTGTGCTACACTGTGCTCTCTCATTTAAGCACCAGCCAATTAAGTAAACGTCATTCATTGCAGCAGGCCCGCCTCCTAGCCGACTGCACATGTAATGAGCAACAGATGAGGTTACCATTGGCTCAAGTCCACAGCAACAGAACTAGGTGCCCTCACCTGGCCAAGTTGACAACTGCATCTAACTACTACACAATCCAATTATAAAATGGGCTAAAGATATGAATAGGCATTTTTCTGAAGAGCAAATACAAATGGCTCAAAACACATGAAGAGATGCTCATTTTCACTGGCTATATGGGAAATGCAGATCAAGACTACAATGAGATACCACCTCACACCTATAAGAATGGCTGCTATTAAACAATCAGGAAACTAGAAATTTTGGAGAGGATGTGGAAAAACTGGGACACTTATGCACTGCCAATGGGAATGTACAATGGCATAACCACTATGGAAGACTATTTGGCTGTTCCTGAGGAAAGTAAACATCGAGCTGCCCTATGACCCAGCAATAGCACTACTTGGTATATACCCAAAACAGCTGAAAGCAATGATACAAACAGACATTTGCACACTGATATTCATAGCAGCATTATTCACAATTGCCAAAAGATGGAAACAAACCAAATGCTTATCAGATGAGTGGGTCAACAAAATGTGGTATATACATACGATGGAATATTATGCAACAAGAAGGCAAAATGACATCCTAAAGCACATGATAAGATGGATGAGCCTTGAGGACATAATGCTGAATGAAATTAGCCAGACACAAAAGGACAGATACTGTATGATACTGCTTTTATGGCCAGCATAAAGGTATAATCAGAGACTCATTATACAGAATACAGGGGATTTAGGGATACATAGAAGCTAGAGATGAGTGAACAGTTAGCTAATGAGGTTGAGCTTCAATGTAAGGGAATAGATAGGAGCGAAGGTGATTCTCTAGTGGGTCTAGAAGTATATTACTATATTGAAAATGAACAAGATTGAAAGGAGTTATATAAACCTATGTGTCCCACTGATTCACACTAGAAATATGAATTAATTATTGCAAGAATTACTTCAAAGATAAAATTATTGTACGGTGTTTAAGTCCAGGTTGCAGGGGGAAATCTGCTTTTGCATGCTATGACCTATGTTCCAAAGGAAACCATCAGCACTAACACAGCAACAGCAGAGGTAAATAATGGGATGAAAGACAAGAGTTAAGAGGAGGTTGAGATTTCCTATTAGGTGAGGGTATGTTTATTGGTTTTCTATCTCTTGGGACCAACGAAACTATCTAAAATTGAGAATGCTGATGGACTGTGGACTTTCAGCTCTCTACATGATCCTGATGAATGCAGGTGGCTGAAGGATACACTGATAGAGAAGTAGAAAGGCGAAAGATGGTGTATACTTATGAACGAAGGCTGTGCAGCTACCAAAAGGAACAATGTCTTGAGACGTGTTCCAGTTTGCTAGTTGCTGGAATGCAACACACCAGAGATGGATTGGCTTTCAATAAAAGGGGATTTATTTAGTTGATGTATAGTTCTTCAGATTAAAGGCAGCTAACTTTCAATTGAGGTTCTTTCTTACACGGGAAGGCACAGGGCGATCCCCGCTAGCCTTCTCTCCAGGCCTCTGAGTTCCAACATCTTTCCCCAGGGTGATTCCTTTCTGCATCTCCAAAGGCCTGGGCTGAGGTGCGAGTGCTGAGATGAGGTATGCTGAGCTGCTTGGACTGTGCTACATTGAGCTCTCTCATTTAAGCACCAGCCAATTAAATCAAACATCATTCATTACAGCAGGTATACCTCTTAGCCAACTGCAGATGTAATGAGCAACAGATGAGGTTCATGTAACATTGGCTCATGTCCACAGCAACAGAACTAGCATGTTCACCTGGCCAAGGTGACACCTGAACCTAATTACCACACCATGCAACGATGTGAATGAACATGTGGGTCATTTGGTGAGACAAAATAACCCAGAAACAAAAAAACAACAATGGTATGGTCACCTTTAGAACATGCTTTCATAAGAAAACAGGGGCCTAGATTGTAAGCTTTTAGAGCAGACACATTAAGTCCAGAGTGCTGATTATTATTTCTGGATTCTGAAAGGCTGTTTTATATATTCAACCTGATATTTAGAGATAAGAATGAAGCCAAACAGATTGGGGTTAAAATAATTCAGAACATAGGGGTAAGGAAGATAGTATCTATATTTCAGAAGCACGCATACTCTTTGAGACCAATGGAAGAATGGTTTATTTCTTCTGGAACTGAAATTTTCTGTAGTACATAATCTAATTCAATCTGTCTGTATAGCTCATTCAAACAACTAAAACACAGAACACAAAATGAGAAAAAGGTTCTTTAATTCTGCATAGTTAATTGTAATGCCTGGAAACATCCTAGAGTATATTAACCAGATAATCCAAAAGTATTGGCAAAGTCCCCTGAGGGAGGGGAGAAAGACTATGAAACTATTAAACCTTACCAGCAGGGAATCCCCTGATTAAACTTTAGGACACCCAAATCAATAGGCCATGCCCTCGATCATGAGGCTTACTCTTGTGAAGCTTATGTAGGTAGCAGAGAAGCTTGCCTATAGGCATGTCTAAGAGTTACTTCTGGAGGACCCCTTTAATTGTTCAGATGTGGCCTCAGCCTCTCTAAGCCCAACTCTGCAAGTGAAATCATTGCCCTCCCCACTACATGGGACAAGACATCCAGGGGTGAATGTCTCCCTGGCAACGTGGGAGATGACTCCCAGGGATGAATCCAGACCTGGCATCTTGGGATCAACAATTCCATTCTGACCAAAAGGGGGGAAAGAAATGTAATTAATAAAGTATCAGTTGCAGGGAGAGTTCAAATAGAGTCAAAAGGTTATTCTGGGGCTGCTTTTACGCAAGCTTCAGTTAGACCTTGCTACCTATCATAACCTGCCAATCCCCAACCAGCACCATTCCAGCCAATCCTAAAGAACACCTAGGACAATTTTTTAAATTCCATAAGAGTTCCAGGCACTAAAGTAACTTGACAGAAGCCTACAATCTCCAGATGGGTCCCTTGTCCAGGTAAATCCTGACACCTAGCCAGCCCAGCCTCTTCAGAACATCAGATAGTTCCATCTCCATACCCCATATCAGTGACAGACCCTTCTAATATCAAAAATTTAAAATTGCCATAGCCTAAACAACCCCAATGAAAGGTATGAAAGATCAAAGGTAATGGAGGAATTTTACATAGAAGATAGGACTTAACAAATGAATATGAATGCTGAATCATTAAATTGATAACTCTTTCAGTCTTTAGTATTTTACAGCAGCTAGAAGTAAAAACCTAAAATTGTGAAACTGTAACCCCTGTCAAAGTCTGAAATATTTTCTACAACTAATTGTGGTGCTGTGCTTGGAAATTTATACCTTTTTTGTATATATGTTATTGTTCACAAAAAAAAAAAAGGAGGAATAAAAGGTTGACTGTGATGATGAAAAAGTATTTAAGCCCTCTAGCCTCCTACAATCTGGAGCAGTTAGAAGGAAAAATATGAGAGAATCATATGTTAGTCCATGACAAACTCTGGGATTTCTCCTGTGACCACTTTTTGAAGAGTGCTTTGAAAACTATTGCTTTTTGATTTCTTTGCTTTGTATATAAGTCATACTATACAATAGAAAAGTTTAAAAAATCAAACAAACAGAAACTCAAAGGCACTAGAATGTATTCCCTGCAGGGGTTTATTAGCATCATGTTTGGAAAATTTGCCTAACAAAAATTTTTATAAATAAATGCTTTTGCATCTGAAGGTATATTTGTGCATGAAAGGAGTATACTTATATTGTCATTGCCAAAATGCACTCCAAATTTTTACACCAATTTACAATTATACCAAACTGTATCTGAGAGTGTATTTCCCAACTCTCAGTCAATTTGATAGGAGAAATGTGGTATCTCATTTTAAAGTACACCTTTTATATTATTAGTGAGCAACATGTTTTTACATTTGCATTTACTCTTTTCTTCTTTAAATTGTTTATTTTTTCTCTTATTGATGTGAAAAAGCTTTTTGAATAAAAGTCTTTTGTTTAATGCAAATGCTTAACTGGTATATCTTTTAACTTTTTGTAATGAGGTTTTTGCTCTTATTCAGATAATATAAACGTTTTGTGTTGTCAAATATATAACAACCCTTTTTCTTTAAGTTGCTAAAGTTTACATGTTAGGTTTCAAAAAGGTTTCCCCACATCAAGATTACAAAAATACTGAATTTCTTCCAGTACCTTTATGATTTTAATTTTTCATAGCTAATCTTTGACCCACACTTGGAAATTATATGGGTAAAAGGAAAGAACATGTTTCTAAAATACACTCAAAGGTGGGACATGATTGAAGTGATTGTACTTTCCACACCAAAATTTAGGGTAAATTCTGTGCTGCCTCTATTAAGACCCTACTAGACCTCAAAGTATTGTATTTTCTGGGATATGATAATCCTTTATCAGGGCTGTGGGATAAAATACATAAAAATATATGAGACTCAGAAGCTGGTGCGACAGTGGCTCAGTGGCAGAGTTCTAGGCTGCCATGCCAGAGACCCCGTCTGATTCCCATGCCTGCCCATGCAAAAAAAAAAAAAAGTGTATATATATATATATATATATATATATAAGAGAATCAGGAAAATAAGGTTGCCATACCCTTCTTAGACATTACATATGCAATGAATTAAGTCAACAACAGAAAAAGACAATGCTCTCTGTCAAGATTCTTAGCCTCTATATATTCAACATAAATGTCAAGAAAGACTAAATTCTACCCAATAAAATGACTGCTAATAAAGGCTTTTCCTACCATTCTACATGGTCAAGAAGCTGAGCAAGTGCTAGAAAATCATGCCCCAATCCCCCAAGCAAGATATTTCTTGGTTTCTATTTTATTATCAAAACCAAAAAATAAAAATCTAAAGAAATATAGATGTATTAGTAAGAAGCTATAACATTTTCATTTTTCTCCCTCCTCACAATAAAATCCATGGATGTATATCAGAATATAATGAGTGATCCCAGAGTAATCTGGGTAGAGGATTAAAAATATTAAACAAAAAAAAAGTATTTGCAATGTCTCTTTGAGGAACTGGGGGAAAAAGTGGAGATATTAAACTTCCCCACCTGGGGAAGACCTGATATTCCTGTAATCATTGGGGACTGCCAATTTGATGAGCCAGGTCCTCGATGTTGGGGCTTCCTCTTTTGAAACTCATTCCTTCAAAGGAGAAGCTAAGCCTACTTATAATTATACCTGAGTTACCCAAAGAGAGAACCTCTTTTGTTGCTTAGATGTGGCTTCTCTTTCTAAGCCAACTCCACAGGTGAGCTTCCGCATGTGGGACATGACTCCCAGGGATGTAAATCTCCCTGGCAACATGGGACATGACCCTGGGGATGAGCCTGGCCCTGGCATCATGAGATTGAGAAAGACCTCTTAACCAAAAGGGAGAAGAGAGAATGAAATAAAGCTTCAGTGGCTGAGAGATTTCAAATAGAGTCGAGAAGTCATTCTGGAGTTTATTCTTATGCAGTATATAGAGATCCCTTTAAAAGTTTTTGGTGTATTGGAATAGCTAGAGGGAAATACCTGAAACTGTTGAACTATAATTCAATTGCTTTCATTCTTGGTGGTGAATGAATAACTATACACCTTTTAAGGTGTGACCATGTGTTCTAGTTTGCTAGCTGCCAGAATGAAATATACCACAACAGAATGGCTTTTAAAAAGGGAAATTTAATTAAATTATTGTTTTTTTTTAGTTTACAGTTCTAAGGCCAAGAAAATGTCCCAATTAAAAAAGTCTATAGAAATGTCCAATCTAAGGCATCCAGGGACAGACACCTCAGTTCAAGAAGGCTAAGTTCAGAGTTTCTCTCTCAAGTGGAAGGGCACATGGTGAACACAGTTAGAGTTTCTCTCTCATCTGAAAAGGCAGACAGTGAACACGGTCAGGGTTCCTCTTTCATCTGGAAAGGCACACGGCAAACACAGCGTCATTTGCTAGCTTCTTCTCCTGGCTTCCCGTTTCATGAAGCTCCCTGCGAGGCATTTTCCTTCTTCATCTCCAAAGTGCTGGTTGATGGACTCTGCTTCGTGGTGCTGCAGCATTCTCTGCTCTCTCCAAATCTCCTTTTCTCTAAAATGTTTCCTCTTTTACAGGACTCCAGAAACTTATCAAGTCCCACCCAAATGGGTGGAGACATGTCATCACCTTATCCAGCTTAACAACCACTCATGATTAAATCACATCTCCAGGGAGATGATCTGATTACAGTTTCAAACATACAGTATTGAATAGGGATTATTCTGCTTTTATGAAACGGGATTTAGATTAAAACACAGCTTTTCTAGGGGACATACATCCTTTCAAACCAGCACACCATGTGATGGTGAGAACCTCATGACTGATACTCCCTTTACCCAATGTATGAACAGAGGAGTAAGAAAATAACTAAATAAATAATAGAGAGGAGAGGGTTATGAAGTTTGGGGTGTTCTTTTCTACTTGTTTTCTTATTTTTTCTTTTTTTGGAGTATTAAAAATGTTCAAAAATCGACTATGATGACAAATGCACAGCTATATGATAACTATGATAATACTGTGAGCCAATGACTGTACAGTTCAGATGATTATATGGTATATAATCAATAAAATTGCATTAAAAATGTGATGAATGAGAGGTGCAGAAATACACTTCAATTACTTCTGAAGAAATAAAAATACAGTCCTAAGTAATCTAATGTTTAAGATAAGCAGTCGTCTGAAAGCCACAATTCACAGTCAATCAAGGGAAATTTATACAATAAATTATACAACTTTCCATTCTTCACTGAGAATATTAAAAAGACATGTACAAAATGGTCAGGATTTAAAAAAATAAAACACTCTATTTCATTAAGGACATTCTTAAGTGGAATTGATGTTTTTCTCAATCACAATTGTGGGGCAGTGAACAATACAAAACTGTGAGTAGTTCAGTGCCAGTGGCTTGGTTTGTGCTAAGATTTCAGCAGTTTTACCTAATTTTGCACAAGTAGTACCAACACAATGACAAAGGCAAGAAACATGCTAATATTATTATAAGAACAGTTTTGATCTTGTGCACCTCTGTGAAAGGGTGCTAGGACTCCTAGGAATGCATGGACCACACTTGGAAACTACTATTCTATAACATGTGCAAAGCTGATGCTGACCCATAGGAAACTGATGAGGCTGATTTTACAGGTAGAGAAGATACCAGAATTCAAAAGACATCATTCAAGACTGCATTCCCCATAGCAAAATCAAGAAAAGGCCACACTATTGCCAGTAAATTCATAAAACTAGCTGCAAAGTTCATGAAAAATATTCCGTTGGGAGAGAAAGAACAGTCTACTGGCAAAGTTCTTTTGTTCAATAATCCTGCTACACAATAAATCAAGATGTATAATCTGGGAGAGAACTTAGAATCACTTGAACATGCTGCAGATTTATTTTTTTTGACAAATATTAATGAAATCATATACCATTCTGGGAGCTGGAAATATATGAGCAAGAGGGAGAAGGCAGACAACATAAAAGTTACAACCAAATGAATGATCAACAGGGCAACATAAACAGCTACTGTTAACTTCTCTGTAGAGATATAGTGGGAAAAAAAAGTACTATTTCTACTTGAACAGAAATCTAGAGAAAAGTATAGACTGGAGAAGGATTTTACAAAAGCAGAATCAAAGAAAAAGAAAAATATCAGGAAGGAAACTTTCATCCAATACCGACTGGTCCTCTACTGTCCCCTCCACACAGCTTGGGAAGTGCACATAGACAGATACATATAGATTGTTGCATCCCAACAGGAGATACATTCTTCTCTAGTGCTCATGAAATGTTCTCCAGGATAGATCATATGCTGGGGCACAAAACAGGTCTCAATAAATTTAGGAAGACTGAAATTATTCAAAGCACTTTCTCAAACCATAATGGAATGAAACTGGTAATCAATAACCACCAAAGAAAAAGAATTTTCACAAATATACGGAGGTTAAATAACATACTCATAAGCAACCAGTGGGTAAAAGAAGAAATTGCATGAGAAATCGGTAAATATCTGGAATCGAAGGAAAATGAGAATATGACATATCAAAACCTATGGGATGAGCTCTGCCAAACATGGCGGCATAGTGAGGTATGGAATTTAATTTGTCCTTCAGAGCAGCTAGTGCATAGCCAGGAATAATACAGAACAAGTGCTGGGAGAACATCAGTTAACAAACACAGCGTACGTACACCAGCCAGGACCAGGCAGAGCGGCACCCCTCCCCAATGGGCTTGGCAGGCTAGTTCTCTGAGGGGAAAGGAAACAGACTTTACTAGCAGCAAGGACTTAGCTCAACCAAGCTCCAACTGCAGAAATAGTTAAATTCTGACTACTGAAAATAGGCCCCTAGCACAGATAAACTAGAATAAGCACTAAAGGTACTAGGAGTTTTTGCCCTAGAGGCAGCTGGGACCAATGGATAAAACAATAAACAAAACAAAAGAGGCTTTTTGGGTTGTACAGCATAAAATACTGGAAAAGGGATGGACCCCAAGAAAAGGGAGCCCATACAGCCCAGAGACACACAGAGCCATGTACCAACTTAAGCTCTTGATTGTCAAACCCAATGAGGAGGGGTCTGCTCTGAAAAGGTGTTTTTTTGTTTGTTTGTTTACTTCCCTCCCCACCCCCAGCTCATTAGGTAGAACTGGCGGCACTCTCAGGCTCCTACACTGCCCCAGGCAAGGGCAGAATTAAGCTTGCCTGAGAGACCAAGTAACTAGTCAGGTGAAGGGAGTTAATTCCCTAAAGGGTGTGTCATCCACAAAGAAAAGGTGGGACTCCGCTCAAATGGAATGGTTCCTTCAAGGAATTCAGGCCCCATGGCCTCGAAAATTGAAGCAATTAAAGCCATCCAACAACTTCATCTCTGTATCAGTCATACCCCAGCAGTGAGAGTTTACTGAAATTAAAGGCACCACATTACTTTAAGCTGGTGGGAAGCTGCAGGTAGACAAGTCCCATATGCTGGGCAGGACAGGAAAAGCAGGGAGTCTAGAGGCTTCATGGGAAATTCTGACAACCTGCTGGGTCTCACCCTCAGGGAAAAATGATGCTGGCTACAGTTTCCTCCTAAGACAGAGGCTTGTCTGGTCTAGGAAAATCTGACTGGGGTCTATAATATCTGAGGAGACCCTCCTCAAAAAGGAAAAAAAAAAAGATTCCTAATATGCAGGAAAAGAAACAGAAAAACAAGAACTGAAAAATTATGACTAAACAGAACCTATGCTAGATATCTAAAATAAGCTGAATGTCAAAGAACAGATAAGGAACAAAGCCATCCAGCAAGAAAACCCTAGGTAAAAGATTGAAAACAACCTCTAGAATAAACCACTTAAGGAAATCAAATGCTTAGACGCCAACAAAAACTAACAAGTCATACTAGGAAAATCGAAGATATGGCCCAGTCAAAGGAACAAGCCAAAACTTCAAATGTGATACTGGAGTTGAAACAACTTTCAGGATATTCAAACGGACATGGAAAATCTCATCAAAAATCAAATCAATAAAAAAATAATAAAAAATAAAAATAAATTAAAAAATCAAATCAATGAGTTGAGGGAGGATATAAAGAAGACATTGGGTGAACATAAAAAAACCTCAAGAGTTTGAAAAAATAATCACAGAACTTATGGGAATGAAAGGCACAATAGACAAGATGATAAAAAAAAACAATGGAAACTTACAAAAACAGATTTGAAAAGGCAGAAGAAAGGATTAGTGAACTAGAGGACTGGACATATGAAAATAGACACCCAAAAGAAAATATAGGGAAAAGAATGGAAAAATTTGAGCAGCGTCTCAGGGAAACTGAATGACAATATGAAGCACGCAAATATATGTGCTTGTGGGTATCCCAGAAGGAGAACACAAGGGAAAAGGAGGAGGAAGTCTAATGGAGGAAATAAACATTGACAATTTTCCATCTCTTATGGAAGACATAAAATTAAAGATTCAACAAGTGCAGCCAACTCCAAACAGTATAGATCCAAACAGACATACTCCAAGACACTTACTAATCAGATTGCAAATGTCAAAAAGAAAGAGAGAATTTTGAAAGCAGCAAGAGAAAAGCAATCCATCACATACAAGAGAAGCCCAAGAAGACTATGTGTGGATTTCTCAGCAGAAACCATGGAATCGAGAAGGCAGTGGTATATTGAAGATTCTAAAAGAGAAAAACTTCCAACCAAGAATTCTGTGTCCAGGAAAGTTGTCCTTCAAAAATGATGGGGAGATTAAAATATTTTCAGAAAATCAATAACTGAGAGAATTTGTGACTAAGTGATTAGATCTGTAAGGAATAATAAAGGGAGCACTACAGTAAGATAGGAAAAGGCTGGAGAGAGAGGTCTAGAGAAGAGTTTAGAAATGAAAATGATCAGTAAAGTTAAAAAGAGAAAAAAATGAGATATGACATATAAAATCCAAAAGACAAAATGGTAGAAGGAAGTACTGCCTTTACAGTAATAACATTAAATGTTAATAGATTAAATCACCCAGTCAAAAGACACAGACTGGCAGAATGGATTAAAAAACAGGACCCATCTATATGCCTTCTACAGGAGACTCATTTTAGACCCAAGGACAAAAATAGGTTGAAAGTGAAAGGTTAGGAAAAGATATTTCAAGCAAGCAACAATCAGAAAAAAAGAGCAGGAGTAGCTATACTAATATCCAACAAATTAGACTTCAAAGGTAAACAATTAAGAGACACAGAATGATACTATGTATTAATTAAAGGAACAAATCAACAATTTGTTGTTGTTGAGTGAGTCAACAAGTAAGGAGGCTAAGAGGTTAAGTGGCTCCTGAAGTAATACAGGTAAGACATGACACCAGCTTGACCAAAGGTGGCAGCAGTTTATTTAAGAGGGGAAATGTGATGCTCTGCTTTGGGGGCTACGTGAGAGGATTGTGAGGAAAAGGGAGGAAATGAAGAGTGAATCCTAAGTGTTTAGCTCAAGGAAACTGGGTAGATGATGGGTCCATCTACAGAGATAAGATTGGAAAAGGAGCTAGTATTTATGGTGGGTGACAGAAATTAAGCGTTCTATTTGGGCCATATCCATCAGAGAGCTGAATGGAGATGCCAACTCCACAGCTGGTGATAAAGTCCTGAAGATAAAAACTTGGAAATGGTACTTAAAGGCACAGGATTATATGAGATCACCTAATGGAACCAAATTAAGATGGAGGAGAGAAGAGGACAGGACGTAGAACTGAGTCCTAGAGACCTGTAATATTTAGAGATTAAATAGCAGATATTTTGCTTTTTAGTTGTGATAAAGTTACTGCTGTGAAGGGTATACATCTGTATAAAATAACATATATTTGAAACAAACAATGTAATATATTTCCATGGATATGTATTTAAAGTGTCATAGGCTCTTATTGCGGTTTATAGAGAGCTTCTGTTATGTTTACTATTGAAAGTGCATGCTAGAGGAGATTGTTTTTTCATTAAGATTAATGATTATTTATGAGCTATCATTGCTCAAAAAGGTACTCTGAAATCATGCACAGCAGAAAAGGGTAAAGATTATGCACAAGTTCACTGGTTCCCAGAGAAATGTTAAAATGATAAATTCCTCTAAAATTAAAGTCTGACAATATCAAGTGTTGCTGGAAAAAGTAGGCAAAAAATAATTCTCATACACTGTTGGTAGGACTCTAAGTTAGTAAAGCCACTTTGGAGAGGAATTTTGCAAGTCTAACAATGTTTAAGTGTTTGTAGCTCAGCACTTCTCCTTCTGGGTACATAAATATGAAAACCCTCTCCTGTGTGCCACAGGGAACTCATACCAGCCATGTTCACAACCTGGAAACATCTTACATAAAGAACAGAAAAATAGCAAGTGGTATTTTTGCATGACAGGGTACCACTTATTAAAATGAATGGACTAGCTCTGTATTTATCATTACAAATATATTTAACACACAACAATGAATGGGGAAAAAAAGAGGTAGAAAGGTATCTATGGTATGATACTATTTATGCAAATTTTAAGAATCATGTCACTGGTACATCTGGAGGTTAAAGAGAAGAGAATGGACTTGGGAAGGAGTATTAAAGGAGCTTCAACTTTTATTAATCATGGTCTATTTCTTTTATACCATAAAACCTGAGGTAAATAAATAAATAAATAAATAAATGGCAGGTGGGCCATAGTGGCTCAGCAGGCAGATTTTTCACCTGCCATGCCAGAGACCCAGGTTCAATTCCCATTGCCTGCCCATGCATAAACAAACAAACAAACAACAACAACAAAAAAAAACCTGAGGCAAATATAAAAAATGCCAAATTTTCTTGGTTCTGTGTGACAAGTACATAGCCATCTATTATATTATTCTACGTATTTTTATCTTCACCACTGGGGAAAAGAGAGGCTGTAAATATATTGCTTTATTCATAAGGGAAAAAATGGTAGAGTAAGCAACATATTTCCTGATCTTGATCCAGTAAGGAGACAGTGAACATTTTTAAAAATAAGCTTATCATGGTTAACTGAACATGCAGCTTTTCTGCACATTGCAGAAAAAACAGGCAATAAATATGAAACTTTCAAAGCTAGCTGTAAAAGGCAAAGGTATTTACTTGAGCTTTTGAAATGACAGATAAAATAAAATGATTTCTTCTTGACACTGAATACTCAGCTTGTTCAGAAAGCATATCTAGGTGATACATCCCATATTCTGAAGAGCCATCATTTTATGGCTGAAATAACAGAATTTTTAAAAGCAAAAATCATGCTGGTGTATTTTTAAAGAAGATACAGTACAAACAGTTTGTTCCATTTTTTTTTTAACTCTTTCCTAACCCACTGTGATTTTCTTCAGTCTCTGGAGAAAGAAACTCATAATACGTTCATTATTAGACATGACAAAAAACAATATCCTAGTGTTAAAATTGAACATTAAGAAACACCTTTAGAGCTAAATAGAACAAAATAATGGATTATTATTATTATTGTAATGGAATGAACCTGACACCACTGCCTAAACTGAAACATTTGGTCTTCTAACTTTTGAGTTTGATGTACTCGTCACCATAGTATTTGACAGAGTGCTGAAAATACCACTTAGTGAAAAACACATCTCCTCAATTTCTGAGTTCATATTCAATCTAAATGTGACAATGACTATTACCATTCTCAAAGAACTCTCATTCTGAGTTAGGACGTTCTAATTTAGTAGAAACTAATTAAGAAAAAAACCCAAATGAGTGTGAAATCTGACCTATTTCTCAAGCTGTCACTGACCTGGAGACAAGTACCTGGGAAAGACCGTAAACATTACTTTACCAGACACTGAAAGGAAACTAAATTAGGATTTATTTTAATTTTAAACACTGTGATGAGTTGTTTTTTTTTAATATGGGCAGGCACCAGGAAATGAACCCGGGTCCTCGGGCATGGCAGGCAAGCATTCTTACCTGCTGAGCCACCATGGCCCGCACTGTGATGAGTTTTAAAAATTATCTAGAAGTTGTTAGTTCACAGGTCTACTGATTCCTGAGAGCTGAGGTGGCCATAGGAATACAGGCAGAGATGAAGCAGAAAAGGAGGTGGGGGGAAGCCAAGGCAAACGCCCTGTTTCTAAATTTTGCCAAGGGCTACTTTCCTCCTCCTTCTAACAAACAGGCCAGGCTCCTGCTCCTAAGACTCAACAATCAGGTCACTTACATAACATTATTAACCTGGGAAAGATATTCTAAATTCTAAACAGAGCAGATTTATATGTAGATTTTGCCATTATTTCATCAAAAACACTGGCAAAAGAAAACAAATACCAACAAAAAATGATAGTAATATGCCTTACTCAAGATAACACAAAGAATAAAACCAGAGTCCAGTTACATCTTCCTACTCAAGAGTACCACCATCAGAGACAGCAGCAGGGGCATTGGCATGGAAAGTGTTGCCTTACCAAGCTGGTTTTTCATTCCCATGAGAACTGAGTTCATGTGCGCTTTGGAGGCATAGAGCTTGCTCACGGCCTTCCTCGAGCGGATCATTTCTTTGGCCAGGACCACACAGACGTCCTTCTGGCCCTTCTTGGCAGCATCTTTCACAGATCGTTTCACTTTCTCTTCTTCCCTTTGGATATCTATAGTTAGAACATAACACAAACGGCCAAAATCATAGGTAAACCAGGAGACTTACTGGCCCTCAAATCCGTTCTTATTGTGATCTATATGTGCCAAATTAAATAGGAGAACAGGATATAAACAAATCCAAAATAATTAATGTTATCAGTAGTCATTATTTCTAGAAACAACATTCAATAGGTTAAGAGTAAAAGGAGATAAATAATCCTATTATATCTGACAAAATTTCAGAATCGCTTTTGCACAGTCTGTTTTTCTGTGTGAAATATAACTACACAAAACCCCAATAAATTTCCAAATATATTGTAACAAGCAGTTATAGAACAGATACCAAAGTTTGGTATGGGTTATAATTTCACAATTTCAGGTTTTTCCTTCTAGCTGACAAACACTGCAGACTAAAAGAAATATCAGTATAATGATTCAGGAGTCATAACCATTTGCCAAAATCTACCATCTCTGTTATAACTCCTCTTCCTTTGATCCTTCTCCCAATCTTTAGGGATATTTGGGTTATGCCCATTCTAACTTTTTCATGTTGAAAAGAGGTGTTAACAATATAAGACAGGGGGATGGAATTAGTTGAGGTTCTTGGAGAGGCTGGCCCCTCTGGGTTTCAGGACTTATTTGGCCTAGGAACCACCTGAAGGTTATAGGTTTCTGGAAAGTAAACTTAGTGCATGAAACTTTTGTAGAATCTCAGAAAGACCCTTGAGTATTCTTCAGGGTTAATAGGAATGATTTCGGTTGGAGGTTGGCAAACGGTGACTATTAGCAATATCTAGCTGAAGCTTGCATAAGACTAGCCTGTATAGAATAGCCTCTCAACTCTATCTGAACTCTCACAGCCACTGATAGCTTACTTGTTACATTTCTTTTCCCCCTTTTGGTCAGGAAAGCATTGAAGATCCCATAGTGCCAGGGCCAGACTCATCCTTGGGAGTCAAGTCTCACATTCCCAGGGAGACTTTCCCACATAGAGGGTAGGATAATGATTTTACTTGCAGAGATGGGCTTAGAGAGAGAGAGGCCACATCTGAGCAACAAAAGAGGTTTTCTGGAAGTAACTCTTAGGCATAACTATAGGTAGGCTTGTCTTCTCCACAAAAGAAATACTTTTCAGAAGAGCAAGCCTCAAGATTAAGGGCTTGGCCTATTAATTTGGGAATCCCTAAGGTTTGAGAGAGTATCAGGGGTTTCCCACGTGGGAAAGTTTATGAGAGTCATTATTTTTTCCCCAGTCCCTCAAGGGACTTTGTGAATACTTTTAAATTATCTGCCCAAGATACATTAGGATGTATCTGGGTATTACATTAAGCTATACAGAATTACAAGCCCTCTAGGCTTCATGTGTTTGGGTTGTTTAAATGAGCTATCTTTTAAGTCAGGAAGGCTGACTTAGATTGTGCACAGCCCATTTTAACATTTGTTGGTACTGGTACCCAGGAAATTTAAAAATACTATAAATCTCTCCCAGCACTTCATCAAGTAATCAATAAGAAGTATGTCCGCAATGATGGGAGTACAATCTCTATATAATAATGTACAATTTTTGCAAACCTGCAACATAAGGAAAGCCTGTATATATTAAAAGCATCCCATCAGTATCAACTAGTGGAAGGGCATGTTTGTATCATATGCTTTGTGAACAAAAGGTTGTGAGTATATAAACACTGAGGTCTCAATTCTAATCCTTACCATGCCCACAGTCTAAAATGCCCTTGCCCCTGATAGGAGAAACACAAGGATAACACCCATTATCCCACCACACAGCTCAGCATGTCTCCAAGGTACATCCATATTGTAGCATGAATCAGCACTCCTTTCTATTGCTGAATAATATTCTATTCTACATATATACCACATTTTGTTTATTCATTCCTCAAATGATGGACATTCAGGTTGTTTCTACTTTTTGGCTATTAAGTTTTTCTGTGGATATAGGTTTTTGCTTCTCTTGGTATATACCTAAGTATGGAACTGCTGGGTCATACAGCAAATCATGTTTAAGTTTTCAAGGAACTATCAGACTGTTTGCCAAAGAGGCTGAACTATTTTATATTCCCATTAGTAACATGAGGGTTTGAATGGTTCCACATCCTCACCAATACTTGTTAGTGTCTGTCATTTTGATTTTAGGTATCCTGGTGGGTGTGAAGTGATATCTCGTGATTTTTATGTGCATTTCCCTGATGGTTAATGATGTTGAATATCTTTTTGTGTGCTTACTGGCTATTTGGGTTTGTTTGTTTGTTTGTTTGTTTTTTCATGGACAGGTACCAAGAATCCAATGTCTTTTTCTTTAATTGAGAAATCTTTACACATATACATTCTATAAATGGTGTATACTCAATGGCTCACAATATCATCACATACTTGTGTATTCATCACCAAGATCATTTTTTAGAACACTTGCATCACTTAAGATAAAAAAAATATAAAGGAAAAACTCATACATACCAAATACCTACTCTTACTGGCCACCAGTGTCTCCATCTACCCAATTTATTTTACCCTTTGTCCCCCTATTATTTATTTATTTTTTAAATCTATGTTTTCTACTCATCTGTCCATACCCTGGATATAAGGAGCATCAGACACAATGTTTTCACGATCACACAGTCACACTGTAAACTTTATACCTTAATACAATTGTCTTCAAGAATCTAGGCTACTGGAACACAGCTCAACAGTTTCAGTTACTTCCCTCTAGCCACTCCAATACACCATAAACTAAAAAGAGATATCTATATAATGCATAAGAATAACCTCCAAGATAACCTTTCAACTCTGTTTGAAATCTCTCAGCCACTTAAACTTTATTTTCTCTCATTTCTCTCTTCCCCTTTTGGTCAAGAAGGCTTTCTTAATCTCCTGATGCTGGGTCCCAGCTCATCCCACGATTTCTGTTCCATGTTGACTACCCCTGGGAGTCATGTGCAACATAGCAGGGAGGGCAGTGAGTTCACCTGCCAAGCTGGCTTAGAGAGAGAGTCCACATCTGAGCAACAAAAGAGGTTCTCTGGGGGGGGGGGTGACTCTTTTCTTTTAGGCATAATTTTAAGTAGGCTTAGGCTATCCTTTGCAGGAGTAAGTTTCATGAGGATGAACCCCAAGGTTGAGGGCTCAGCCTATTGATTTGGTTGTCCTTACAGCTTGTGGGAATATCAGAAATTCTCCACATGGGGAAGTTTTATATTTCCTCCTTTCTTCCTGTTCCCTCAAGGGGAATTTGCAAATTCTTTATTCACTGCCCAAATCACTCTGAGATTTATTGGGGCATCACATTAACCTCGACAAATCAACAAAATCTCATGCTTCATTCAAGATTCCATGTAGTTATAGTGTTCAACTCAACTGACCACACTAAATTAGGAAACACACTACACAGAATATAAATTTTGCACCAAATAAATATCTCTCCCTTCAGTCTGACACAGAACTTGAAGTTTTAAAATAGGATGATATCATCCTTTACCCAGTCTTTTGAAATACCTTAGTCCTATCTGGATTAGCTTCATTCATATCTCTACTCAACGTGTGACCACTTTTTCAAATTTTTAAATAGTTCCAGTATGGGTACTAATACTTCAGAGCTCTAACTCTGAGTGTCAGGTGTCACATAAATGCCCGAAGTTTCTGGGAAAGACCAGGTTATATACAAACAGCTCAGTATCTCAGAATTTAGAATTAGCAGTTACACCTCCTGAATATATGTGACTCCTGTTAAGAACTTACAATCTAGGACCTTTTACAGTAAGTCCCAACCTGATAACCCAAGCTCTCAACCTTAGTTCACCAAATTTTTATATTATACTTAGTCTATATGATTGAGGCATGATAATATTTGTCTTTTTGTTCCTGACATTTCATTTAACATACAGCTCATAAGGTTCATTTACCTAATTGCATGCCTCACAATTTCATTCCTTCTTGTTGCCTCTCAGTAGTCCACTGTGTGTATATACCATAGTTCCCCCTTCCACTCCTCAAATTGTCGTACCCTTAGGCGACTTTCATTCGTGTAGATCAGGAATATTGCCACCAGAAACACCAGTGTGCAAATGCCCATTCATGTCCCCATACTTAGTTCCTCCAGGTATAAACTGAGCAGCGGGGTTCCAGGATCATATCACAAACACACCCCTAACCTCCTGTGGAACCACTATACCACCCTTCAAGGGGCTGTACCTCTCATTTTCCTACCTAGAGTGAATAGATACAGCTCTTTCTCTGCATCTTCTCTAGCACCTGCTTCTTTCTATTCATTTTTGAATAGTGTTATTTGCATATTATACAATCCTAAGAGTATAGACATGCCTTCACCACCATACTCTATCTGTAGATATTTCTTTTCTTCCACAAAGAATCCATACCCCTTTCCTGCTCACCCTGCCAGCTGACATTCACTTTTGGCATATTGCTTTCATTACATTCAGTGTAAATATCTTACAATGTTACTGTTGACTACAGACCCTAGATTACACTGATTGGACTTTTTCCCATATACCATCTATTTTCAACAACCTACAATATTGACATGCATTTGTTCTCTGGCATGTAAAAATATTAACTCATGCATTTAATCACAGTCATTGTACACTCTAGGCATTTCTAAATTATACCATCTCAGTCTTTATGCACTATCTTTCCTTCTGGTTTCATACTTGCCCCCAGCCCTTCTCTCTATATCATACTCATATTCAGCTTCATTCAGTGTACTTATATTATTGTGCTACAAGCAGGTAGTATTGTGCTATCAATTCCTATATTTTTACAGACAGTCCTGTTGCATAATATGCATTCCCTCAGCACCAACTACCCTTCTCTACCCTATTACTATCTCCTAATAACCTATGTTCTTAACTTCAATTCTCAATGTTCACTCATTAATGTTAGTTCTTATTAGTGAGACCATACAGCATCTGTCCTTTTGTTTCTGGCTAATTTCACTCAGCATAATGTCCTCAAGGTCCATCCACATTGTCACATGCTTCATGACTATATTCTGTCTAACAGCTGCATAATATTCCATCATATGTATATACCACAGCTTAGCCACTCATTTGTTGATGGACATTTGGCTGTTTCCATCTCTTGGCAATCATACATAATGCTGCTATAAGTATTGGTATGCAAATGTCCATTTGTGTCCTTGTCCTCATGTCCTCTGAACAGATATCTAGCAATAGGATTGCTGGATCATATGGTAATTCTATTCTTAGCTTCCTGAGGAATTGCCAAACTGCCTTACAGAGCGGTTGTACCATTTTACATTCACATCAACAGTGGATAAATGCACCTCTTTCTCCATATCCTCTCCAGCACTTGTCATTTCCTGTTTTTAGAAAATGGCCATTCTAGGGGGTGTCATATGATATCTCACTTTGGTTTAGATTTGCATTTCCCTAATAATCAGGGAAGTTGAGCATCTTTTCACGTGCCTTTCAGCCATCTGTATTTCGTCTTCTAAGAAGTGTCTGTTCATGTCTTTTGCCCATTTTGTAACTAGGTTGTTTGTCTTCTTGTTGTTGAGTTGAACAATGTCTTTACATATTCTGGATACTAGGCCCTCATCTGATAGGTGGTTTCCAAATATTGTCTCCCATTGCATAGGCTGCCTTTTTACTTTCTTCACAAAGTTCTTTGATGCACAAGTGTTTAATTTTGAGGAGTTCCCATTTATCTATTTCTTTCTTCAGTGCTCGTGCTTTGGGTGTAAGGTCTATGAAACCCCCTCCTACTACAAGTTTTATAAGATATTTCCCTACATTTTCTTCTAAAAGTTTTATGGTTTTAGCTCTAATGTACAGGTCTTTGATCCATTTTGAGTTAATTTTTATATAGGGTGTGAGATATGGATCCTCTTTCATTCTTTTCATAGGGATATCCGTTCACCAAGCACCATTTAGAGGCTGCTCTATCCTAGGTGATTTGGCTTGACCACCTTATCAAAGATGAAGTTTCCATAGATGAGAGGGTCTATATCTGAACATTCTAGACATTTTAATAGCTGTTCTACTTGCTAGCTGCCAGAATGCAATACACCAGAAATGGAACAGCTTTTAAAAAGAAGAATTTAATAAGTTGCAAGTTTACATTTCTAAGGCTATGAAAACATCCCAATTAAAGAAAATCTATAATCATGTCCAAATTAAGGTACCAGGGTTTCTCTTTCAACTGGAAAGGCACACGGCAAACGTGGCAATATCTGCTATTTTTCTCCACAGGCCTTTTGTTTCATGAAGCTCCCCTGGGGACATATTCCTTTTTCATCTCCAAAGGTTTCTGGCTGTGTGGGCTCTGTGATTCTCGAGGCTCTACTATCATTCTGAAGCTTTCTCCAAAATGCTTCCTCTTTTAAAGGATTTCAGTAAACTAATCAAGACCCAACTGAACAGGTAGAGTCATATCTCCTTCTAATCAAAAGTTAATACTGACACTTGGGTGGATCACATCTCCATGGAGGTAATCTAATCAAAGATTCCAATCTGTATCATTGAATAGGGATCAAAAGTAAAGGTTGATCCCACAAAATTGGATTAGGATTGTACTGGTTTGAAAGGATGTATGTTCCCTAGAAAAGACATGTTTTAATCAAAATTCCATTTCATAAAGGTAGAATAATCCCTATTTAATACCGTTAAGTTTGAAACTATAATCAGATCATCTCCCTAGAGATGTGATTTAATCAAGAGTGATTGTTAAACTTATAACTTATGTAGACAGCTTGGTTGAACACCATAAGTACATGGAACCTCAGGTAGGACATGAGATTTTGTTGGTTTGTCCACAGTGATGCCCCGATGAATCCCAGAGTGATTTGATCAGAGAGTGGAAAAGTATTTGCAAAGTCCCCTTCAGGGAATGGTGAGAACGGGGGAAAATTCAACCTCCCCAAGTTGAATTCTTGATATTCTCACAAGTTGTGTGGACAATCAAAGCTACAGGCTGAGCCCCCAGTGTTGGGGTTTGTTCATATGAAACTTAACCCCACAAAGGATAGGTCAAGCCTACTTAAAATTAGGCCTAAGAGTCACCCCAAGAGAGCCTCTTTTGTTGCTCAGATGTGGCCTCTCTCTCCAGCCAACACAAGCAAACTCACCACCCTCTCCCTGTCTACGTGGGCCATGACTCCCAGGAGTATGGACCTTCCTGGCAATGTGGGACAGATATCCTAGAATGAGCTGAGACTCAGCATCGAGGGATTGAGAAAAACCCTAGAATGAGCTGAGACTTAGCATCAAGGGATTGAGAAAACCTTGACCAAAAAGGGGAAGAGTGAAATGAGACAAAGTGTCAATGGCTGAGAGATTCCAGACAGAGTCGAGAGGTTATCCTGGAGGTTATTCTTATGCATTAAGTAGATATCACCTTGTTGTTCAAGGTGTAATGGAGAGGCTGGAGGGAACTACCTGAAAATGTAGAGCTGTGTTCCAGTAGCCATGTTTCTTGATGATGATTGTGTAATGATATAGCTTTCACAATGTGATGCTCCTTTTATCTACCTTGTCAACAGACGAGTAGAACATATGGAATAAAAATAAATAATAGGGGGAACGAATGTTAAAATAAATTTAGTTTGAAATGCTAGTGATCAATGAAAGGGAGGGGTAAGGGGTATGGTATGTATACATATTTTTTCTGTTTTCATTTTCTTTTTCTGTTGTCTTTTCTGTTTTCATTTTCTTTTTCTGAATTGATATAAGTGTTGTAAGAAATTATCATGATCACAAATATGCAACTATGTGATGATATTGTGAATTACTGATTATATATGTAGAACGGAATGATCATATGTTAAGAATGTTTTTGTTCATTTGTTGTTAATTTTTTTAAATTAATAAATAGAAATTTTTAAAAAAGGAAACAAAAGAGTGATTGTTAAACTGGATTAGGTGATGACATGTCTCCACCCATTTGGGTGGATCTTGATAAGTTTCTGGAGTCCTATAAAAGAGGAAACATTTTGGAGAAAGGAGATTCGGAGAGAGCAGAGAATGCTGCAGCACCATGAAGCAGAGAGTCCATAAGCCAGCAACCTCTGGAAATGAAAAAGGAAAGTGCCTCCTGGGGAGCTTGATGAAACCGGAAGCCACGAGAGAAAGCTAGCAGATGACACCGTGTTCGCCATATGCCTGACTGTGTTCACCATGTGCCTCTCCACTTGAGAGAAAAACTCTGAACTTCATCAGCCTTCTTGAACCAAAGTATCTTTCCTTGGATAGATGGATGCCTTTGATTGGACATTTCTATAGACTTGCTTTAACTGGGACATTTTCTTGGCCTTAGAACTGTAAACTAGTAACTTATTAAATTCCCCTTTTAAAAAGCCATTCCATTTCTGGCATATTGCATTCTGGTAGCTAGCAAACTAGAACAAGGATTAAAACATGGCTTTTCTAGGATACATAAATCCTTTCAAACCAGCACAACAGCCTTAGAACTGTAAGCTTATAACTTAATAATTTAATTCCCCTTTTTATATATAAAATGGAATATACCATTCCATTTCTGGTATATCGCGTACTGGCAGCTAACAAACTAGAACACCTTCTATTTGTTCATTTGAAGTGTTTTCATCAAGAAAGGATATTGAAATTTGTCAAATGCCTTTTCTGTATGAATCGAGATGATCATGTGGTTTTTCTGCTTTGATTTGTTGATATGGTATATCACATTAATTGATTTTCTTATGCGGAACCATCCTTGCATACTTGGAATAAATCCTACTTGGTTATGGTGCATAAATCTTTTAATGTGCTGCTGGATTCGATTTGCAAGTGTTTTGTTGAGAATTTTTGCATCTGTATTCATTATAGACATTGGTTTGTAAGTTTTTTTTCTTGTAGTATCTTTGTCTGGCTTTGGTATGAGGGGGATGTTGGCTTCACAGAATAAGTTAGGTAGCTTTCCCTTCCTCAATTTTTTTGAAGAGTTTGAGCAGGACTGGTACTAATTCTTTCTTGAATGTTTGGTAGAATTCACATGTGAAGGCATCTGGTCTTGAACCCATCTTTTTTGGGAGCTTCATGATGACTGATTCAATCTCTTTACTTGTGATTACTTGGGTGAAGTCATCTATTTCTTCTCGAGTCAATGTTAGTTGTCCACGACTTTCTACAAAGTTATCTGTTTCATCTATGTTGTCTAATTTATTAGCATATAGTTGTTTATAGTATCCTCTCATTACCTATTTTATTTCTGTGAGGTCAGTGGTTATGTCTCCTCTTCCATTTCTGATTTTGCTTATTCGCATCTTCTCTATTTTTCATTTCATCAGCCTAGCTAAGAGTCCATCAGTTTTACTGATTTTCTCAAAGAACCAACTTCTGGTTTTCATGATTTTATCAATTGTTTTCATGTTCTCAATTTCATTTATTTCTGCTCTAATCTTTGTTATTTCTTTCATTTTGTTGCCTTGCAGTTAGGTTGCTGTTCTTTCTCTAGTTTTTCCAAATGCACCGTAATTCTTCGATTTTTGCTCTTTCTCCTTTATTAATATAGTAATATATTGCACAATTAATATATTGCTCTTAAAGCAATAAATCTCCCTCTTAGCACTGCCTTTGTTTCATCCCATAAATTTTGATATGTTGTGTTTTCATTTTCATTTGCTTCGAGATATTTACTGATTTCTCTTGTAATTTCTTCCTTGACCTGGTG